>PVJD01003717.1:25352-156024 GCA_004026545.1 Mormoops blainvillei | reverse complement strand
GCCTGGCTGCCTAAGTTCCCATTGCAAGTCCACCAGGTACCAGTTATGTGACAGTAGCTAGTTATTTTCACCTCTTTCCGCCCCGATTTCCTCGTTTGTAAATGAGCATGACAATGAAACCTACCTTATGTTGTTATTGAGAGAATTAAATGAGATGATGTTAAGGCCGGAAGAGTTCATGGCAACGTAGAAGCAAGCAGTAAATATTGGATACTGTTATTTTAATATTTATCATGGAAAAAGTTATCAACCTTTTTCAAATAATTTTCCACGGGAAAATGTGTTTTTCCCTGAAATTTTTCCATTTTCACACCTTTGGATCTTCCAACATGAGTGGAAGTGAGATCGATGACAGGTTCTCTTAAGAAATGGTGTCGCTGGGCTGGGTCGGCCTGGAGTCAGAATGGTGAGAAGGGCAGCTGTGTCCGAGTGGGCCTGGGGTGCGGATGCTGCTGGCTGACGTTTGATGTTAACCGTGGACAGAATCAGAAGGTTAAAAAAAAAACCCAAAAACAAGATGTCATTTTTGCAAGTTGCTCCTGAGCAACCTAGAAGATTTGGGACAGAATAAGTGCAATCTGGAGTCAGGAATTTGGGGACTGATGTGCCTTGACCTCCTTCCCACTCCCCTCTCTCTAGCATCGAGCCCCTTGAAGGCCATTTGCAAGCATAGCCCTGCCAGGGCTAAAACGCAGCCCGGCTGCCTAGGCCGGCACTAGGCAGCCTTTTGGAAACTCTTTCGAACTGAACGAGGTGCAGGAGCCTTCTGCGATGTTAGCAGGGCCTTGAGTTCATGCCAGCCATGGACTGTTTTTTAGACTTTCCTGTGCAGGCGGCCGAACTTGAGACTTGGCTTCCGGTTTTGCCATCTGTGAGCTGCACTTGCCCACATGTGATGTGCATTAAGATTCTTTTTCCAGAGAGCACCGCCTGGATGTGTTTCAGCGTTAGAATGCGTTCACATTTAGCTCTGATGTTCTTGTTCTCCCCTCTTGCGGGTGAGGTGTTCCCAAAGACAGGGCCGACTGACTGTGAGAGGACTTCAAAAAGACCTCCAACCTCTAGGTGGGCCCCCCCGTTGTTGTGGGGTTTGGCTCACTTCAAAAGGTGCGGCCTCTGCCTGCACCTTTTCTGGAAGAAGGCCACACCTTCCAGGAAAGACAGAATTGGAGCCTTCATGTGAGGTCATACGGTCACCATGTGCTTTGATCATCAAACAGTCCTCACCTCCTGATGTCACTCGGGCCTGCCCTATGTGAGCACGTGTTCTGGGACCTCATCAGGGATTGGAAGTCACCTGTGGAGTGTGGGGGCAGATGCAGACAGGAGGAAGTGCCAATGGTGACCCAGCTACCTAACTGTGCACTCTCTTGTCCCCAGCTTATTTCCAGTGACGCTGATGGAGCCATCCAAAGGGCTGGACGGTTCCGAGTGGAGAACGGCTCTTCCGATGAGGTAAGGAAACCTCCCGGGCCCTGCATTGTCGTCAGGCACATGGTTCTGTGACATGGCACTGAGCAGTGTGTGACCCCCGCTACCGCAGAAGACTCGCCTGAATGGAGGCTGGGGTGGGCTGCGGGGGGCGGCGTAAATAGAGCGCTCCCCAGCTCCGCTTGGAGCAGGCCTGGCGTTATTCTTTGTGTGGAAGGTGACATTAATAGGGTGACACGTACCCTTTAAAAGCTCTGTAATGAAACCAGGTAGACACACAAGATGGGACCAAAGCCCAGATCACAGCCACAGCGCCCTTTGTGAAAGCCCTCAGAGTCCCAGGCTGGTCACCTCGCCACAGCCCTCTGAGCAGCCGGGGTCCAGGAGAGAGAGAAAAAAATCACTGCAATTTCAGAATGTCAGCTGTACTCACAGAAGACACCACAAAAGGAGGCCCCGCCTTGGGCCCGAGCCCTCATCCTGGGCTCCCCCGGTCCGCCTTGCCAAACCACAGGGATTTGCCTAGCTTTCTTTTTTAAAAATCCCACTCCCCACTCTGTCCCCCGGGGTCTCCCCCAGAACTGCGGCGTGCCGTGGGAGTCCCCCAGTTTTTCCCTTCCTTTCTGCTGCTTTGAGAAGTTGCTACCGACAGTGCGTCCGCCCACCCCAGCGCTGGAGTCAGACAGGCCTGGGCCTGAGTTCCAGCTCCCCCACCTCCTGGTGGCAGGGCCCTGGGCAAGTAACCCAGCCTTTCCGAGCCTCGGTTTCTTCGTCTGCCTCGGGGTGATTGCAAGGATTCCGTGAGCTAAGCTTGAAAAACTGCTAGTGCCGTGCCGGGCATATAGTAAGCGTTTAATAATAAGTGAAGGCTGTACTAGTAGTGATGGTGGGAGTTGTTTCCATAACTAGTGCCTTGTAGCCAGGCTCGCCCGCCTGACCACCGCTCAATCACATTTCTGGCGAAGGGCTGCAGAGTTAACTCAGAAGGCCACGACCTTCAGGAAGTTGTTGCCCACTTTCGCGTTTGCCTGATCTCCGTATACCCATTTACCCAGACTCGTGCCCCCGCCGTTGTTCCGTGAGGGAGAGGGGCAGTTCCGTCTTGGGCTGGACCTCCGAATAGGTGTCCACATACTTCCTGTCCAGAATGTTGTCCACTGACGCACTTAGGAGAAGGAGCTCCCAGGGAACTTTGTTCCTGAAGCTTGACAACTGCCCTCCCCAAACGGCCCAGCTCCTGAGACAAGACGGCCTTATCTCCACGGGCTCAGGCAGCACAGGTGTCCCAGGAGCTAAGTCAGGAGCAGGGGCGTGAAGGCCTCGCTTTCCGGTGCTCAGAAGGCAGCAGCCGCCATGCTGAGTTTCTACTCTGAGAACCTGAGGACCAGAGACCCCAGAGGTTGCTGAACCTCAAGAAATCCTTCTGCTTCCAAAACTTTGCAGACCCTTCGCCCGGCCCGAAATGAACACACTGCCCTGGGCCTTCCCACCTACGTTAGCCCAACTTGGCCCCTGCCTGCACCTTTTCTGGAAGAAGGCCACACCGTCCAGGAAAGACAGAATGGAGCCTTCACATGAGGTCATACGGTCACCACATGCTTTGATCATCAAACAGTCCTCACCTCCTGATGTCACCCGGGCCTGCCCTGTGAGAGCACGTGTTCTGGGACCTGGTCAGGGATCGGAAGTCACCTGTGGAGCGTGGTGGTCGGGAGTGGCTCTAGAGTCAGCCTGCCCGGGTCCCACAGCTCACCAGCAGCGTGGCCGTAGGCAAGTCACATGACAGCTTTGGAACACTGGGCAGAGTGACCGATTTCACAAATCGCCGTGGGCCGCCGTCTTCAAACCTCAGCCCTGGCTCAGATGGCTTCCCTGGGATCCTGCGATCGAGGCTCAGACACGGTTTTAAGCCTTGTCTCTGCCAAAGACACTGAGCGCGTGCGCTCAGTTGGAACGCGCGGGCTGTGTTTCCGATTGATGGCCTTCAGCTAAAAGCTTCGGAAGGAATCCGAGACACGAGGAAAAGAAACAAACAAAAAGCCGGTTTGCTATGAGTTAGTGAAAGCAGTTAGAGCGTTAGAAGACTCCACATCGCTGCTTGAAAATTTTCAAACAAATTGCAGAACAGGTTTACTATTGGGTTATTTTTCCTTTTATTATTGAACTTTAAGAATTCTCTGGACAGTATGGATACCAGACCCTTATCAGATACATGATTTGCAGAAATTTTCTCTAATTTTATAGGCTGTCTTTTCATTTGCTTGACTGAGTCCCGTGAAGCACAAAAGGCTTTCCATTTAATGATGCCTAGTTCATCTGTTTCCTCGTGTGTCACCTGCGTTCTTGTGTCCTAGCTAAGGGACCACTGCCTAACCCAAGGTTGCTTCGTCCCTTTTGATAGTTACTGTTGACATTATCTGAAAATGTTTGATTTGCCTTTTATTTTTTTAAACACTGCCGGTGTGACGGTTTCACCACCTGTGGCCGTAGTTCTGCACGTGGAGTTTGCTGTGGCTCCCTACCTGCCGCCTGCTTTTTCTCCTGGCGTGAGCCCATGGGGGGCCGTGTTTCTCTGTGTGCTCGGTGGTCTGATGTGCTGTGTGTGGTTCAGGTAGATGGTGTCAGAACTGAGTTCAATTGGAGGACGCCCGGCTGGTGTCAGAGGATTGGCTGGTGGTGTGTGGGGGCGGCGGGGAGGGGGGCATATATCAGAACTGGTGTCAGAATCAGAGGGAGGATTTGCATTCTTTTCTTCCAGACCCCTTTAAACTAAATCCCCAGCTTGAGACTCTTTTAAATCACCCAGGTGATGGAGAAAGGAGCTGCAAAGTCACCCAGAGGCTGGCTAGAAGTCAGAAACACTCCCCACCCAGCCCGCACAGCGCCTGCTCGGCCCGTGGCGGCTTCCTGCTCTCCTTGGGTAGAGAGGCCTCTTAAGGCTCCCCCTCCCCTGCAATGTGTGGGCCTTTGGGTCCCAGCCCAGTGTGGGGTAGGGTGGGCCTCCTATTAGACTGCCCCACGTCAGTGGGTCCTGGGAGTCTGATTCATTTTCACCTGTGCTGTTATTTAGCTGTGAGGCGCCATTGTGGTGGAGTGAGGACAGTTTTAGAGTCAAACACACCTGGGTTCAGATCTCAGCTCTACCATGTACCAGTTTATGATGACATCTGTGAGCCTCCGCTTCCTCGTGGGTAGAATGGGTACAAATTCCTGCTATGCAGCAGCTGTCCTTCCCCACCCTGTACTTGGTACCTACAGTTTGTATTTGTACCTAAGTGAAGGGTTTTGCATTGTCCACACTGAATCAGATCTCCTTAGTGTGTCCCATAATCGCTGGTTGTCAAGAGTTTTTTTGACATCTTGATTCTGTCACCTGTCCTATTAGCTCACCCCCCCCCCAAGAAGCTTTAGATTACCTTGTGCTTCTCCTGCCATCTGTGCACTCATTCTTTTGTTAATTAAAATGAGTGTGACCCTGGGGGGCTCACTGGAGACCTCCCTTACAGCTCACTTGTATGAATCAATTAGTCCGGGCAGAGCAGGGGGGCAGGCTTTCAGCAGTTTACAAATCTGTCTTCCTCAGCGTGGGGCGGATTCTCCGTAGACTGGTGAAATGTGTAAATGAGTACAATCTTTTGGGAGGACAATTAGCAGTAATTAAAAATGCATATAGCATTTAGCCAGCAGTTCTACTGTCAGGATGTGTATGGTAGCATTATTTACAATAGAAAAAAACACCTGGAAACTACCTCAATTTCCATCAGTAGAGGAGTGATTATGTAAATTATGATACATTTATACCATGGAATGCTTAGCAGCTGTTAGAAAGTGAGGTGGAGAGAAATGTAATAACCACAGAAAAATGTTTAAGATACAGTGTTAGACAGAAAAGCAAGTTCCAGAATAATTGTACAATATCATTCCACTTCCTTAAAAACAACAACAAAAAAAAGATAAACATGTTACGATGTACGAGAAAGTTTCCAGAAGGAAACCTAAGAATTTAACGGTTATTTCTTGTGGAGAATGAAATGGTAAATCAGGAAGGGCTGGAAGACCTTTCTGCTCTTTACAGGTTTTATACCTGTGTACTCAGTTGAAGTGTTTAATTTAAAAATGAAATTGTGTAGTTCTTAAAAAGAACAAGGTAGCTCTACATGTACAACAGAGCAATATTTGTAAGATATTTTCTTCAGTGAAAAAAACAAATTTCACTATAATATCTATACTACTTGCCTCTTTTTTATGAAAACAAACCACATGTGTATATGCTCATATGAGTGCGTATACATATATATATGTGTGTGCGTATGGGTGTGTGTATGAGTGTGAATGTGCCGTGTGTGTATTTATGTGTAAAGTAAACACATCTTCGTAAATGCACGAAGGTCCTTAGGACTAACCAGAAACACACTGGCCACGCAGTTGCTAGAGGGAATGTAAGTGGGTTGGGCATGGAGGAGGCGAGACACAAAGGAATTTTAATTTTTGTGTGATTTCACTTTTTTCAAGCAGCTTATGTTTAGATCTACAGTTCAAAAGGTCTTAGTTTTGTTTTTTGTTTGGTTTTGTTGTTTTTTTTTTTAATCCATCTTCTTTACTGCCAGTGTTCTCTCAGCAATTTAACTGATTTAATCAAATCAGTGTAGTTGTGTCCGCTCATTAATCAAACCTATTCTAGCGGAGACTCTGGAACTCACAGATGTCATACAAAACCGTGACCTGCTCTGCCATCCGAGTGTTGTGTGGATTCCCTGCTTAAAGTCGTGTTAGAGAACATTCGGATTAAATGAAGGTGTAACACGTGGATTTGACCAAGTTCGAAATACCTTGGCCAGATTCAGTCCTCCTCCCTCACACCCTACACGTGCCGATGGAGGGACAAAGACGGCAAAGGCCACTGGGAGCCTCTGTGGGCTTTGGGCTCTGATGCAGAGATGGTTCTGGATCTCTGAGTCAGGGCTCCTCCGCGGGTCCAGGCAGACCTGCAGCACAGGGCGACTGAGGGTCGTTACCCTCCCTGGTTCCTTTTAGCAAATGATCGTCTAGAAGGGTAGAACATAAGTGCTCGTGTTTGCAATGCTGCTCTTCAGTTGTCTGGAAAATGTGCTCATTCGGATATTTGCTTCTGATTTTCTGGTTGACGTCAAACAATGAATGTGGCCCTGTGCCACTGTCGCCAGAAAGTGCGGCAGGCAAACCTTCTGTGTCTCTGAAACCTCCTGTAACATGGGACTTATATAGGACTTATTGCAAAATTAAAACCACAGTTAGGTGCTACTGCACCCACTCCAGAGCTGCCAGAACACGGGGTGAAATGCTGAGAGTCGGCGGCGTGTGTGGAGCCACTCATTTCTGTTGCTAATGGGGTCGGCTGGCACGTCCCCCTCAGAAAACTGTTAGTAGTATCTATACACCAGAGCATCTGCGTCCTGTGACCCAGGGTTACACCCAATAGAAATGGGGGCCATGTCCCCCAAAAGACAGACCCAAGGATGTTCAGAGTGGCTTTATTTGTCACAACCCAAAACTGGAGACCATCCGCACGTCCTCTGACCGGAGGGTCAGCACGTCAGCTGTGGTGTCCATACTGTGGGCTGAGACGTGGCCACAACAAAGAGTGAACTCCTGCTATACCAATAAGTGGCTGAAGGTCACAGATGTGACGCTGAAGGAGAACAAGCCTGGCCCCATGACCGCACACAATAGGACTTGATTCAGCGGCGTTCAAGAGCCGGCAAAACAGATGAACGCCTGGTGTCGGAGCCGGCATGGTGGCTGCCGTTGGAGTACGGTTGGGTGTCGACCGAGAAAGTGAGTGGAGGGGTCTTCTGGGGTGCCAGGTAGCGGGGATTCACATATTTTTAAAAATTATTTAGCTGTTTGGGGGAACAGAGCTTTACCATCCCAAAATGCGCCCTTTTGGGGATACTGACTGTTTTCAGCTGGTTATTTTTAAGAAAACAAAAGACTCAAGAAGAGCTTTTTCCATCCCCCTTACCTGCCTACAGGAATTCAGTTAGAAAAGCCTGCTCCAGGAGGGCGTTAGGCAGCCTTCTGTGTCCCATTGTTTCTGGGCGGTCCAGCAAGAGTCCCTTCACCAAATGGTGCTCTTTCTCATCTGCCCGTGAATTGCCTCCCTGCCCTTTGAAGTCCAAGTCACTACCCCCTCTTTCTTAGCCCAAGGTGGCAAACAAGCCCTGGCTGCTGTGGCTCACTTGGTTGGAGGATCGTCCCATGAACCAAAAGGTCACGGGTTTGATTCCCAGTCAGGGTACATGCCTGGGTTGAGAGTTCAGCCCCCAGCAGGAGCATGTACAAGAGGCAACCAATCAATGTTTCTTTTTCACACTGATGTTTCTCTCTCTCTCTCCCTCCCTTCCGCCTCTCTGAAATCAGTAAGCGTGTCCTCAGGTGAGGACAAAAAAAATGGCATATAAGCCTCAACTACCCACTTGTCCTTGGGTCCCCTAATCTTATGGAACCCCTGTAGGTACATACATAATAAATTTGATTATTTTCTCCTGTTCTTCCATCTCATGCTAATTTGATTATCAGATGAGCCAGAAGAACTCAGAAGAGTAGAAGTAGAATTATTTTTCTTCCCCTAGAACGTACAGTTAAGATTTGTGCTGCTGACTGTCCGTTTCTACCGCATGTCATCAGAGATTCTAACTCATTTTCAGAGGTATTCCTCTGGGGTCCTGGGGAGAGGGTCTTCTTTAATTTTTTTTTTTTTTTTGCTTTGTTTCCATTTCTTTTGTCAGTTCCTGTGTATATTCTTGTCTTTACACCTCATCATGTGTGCTTTTAACAAGGGATGGGAAGTGTCTTGCTCTGTGAGACTCACAACTTTTTTGGTGTTGGGCTTTTTTCCCACTTTAGCTAAGTATTCAGTGAAGATTAAAGTTAAATAGGTGACTTTTGGTCATTTAAAAAAAACCCTAATTGGATGGAGATATGGGTGTGGCACTGGCCAGAGTGCCATCTGTCACTCCGAGCTGCTGTCTTATTCTGTTCTTCAGTTGACAGTTCACACTTCCGGGGAGGTCAGGGCGGCGGTGGGGGAGGTGGTGACTGCAGAAACTCTAGAATCTGGGGTCATTTCTATGCCTTTGAGCCCCTTTGGCAGTCTGAAGCCTGTAGATTGCCTCCTTAAGATCGTGTTTTTAAATGCACAAGACAGAATGCCTAGGATCACAAAGGAAATCAGTTGTATTGAAATAGTTATCAAAAAGAAGGAAAGGGATCAGTCAAAAAAAACATGTCTGAGTGTCCCGTGGCCATGGACAGCAGCGTGGGGACCGACTGTGGGATCCGGGGTGGGGCCGGGCCACGGAGGGCAAGGGGGAAGTGGGACAGCAGTAACAGAATAACGGTAATAATTTTAAAAATTAAAAAAAATAGTTATCAAAATGATTTTTTAAAACCCAATACATGATACTGTAATATACATGCTTTTTAAGTTAATACATTAAATAACAAATCTAGCAACAGGTCTCATTTCAGTGTATCTGCAGTCGCTATAATGAGTCCTGAAACTATCTGTGATTTTTTATGACACGGTTATCAGAGCTTTTTATTCGGCTGTTAGTTTTTGCATATATTCATAACTGAATGAAATACTCACGTTTAGTTAGAAGCTGGGGAAATAAAGATTTTTTTTTTGCCCCATCCAAGCTCCTGTCCTCTCTGGGTCTTTGCAGAACCCCTGGAATAGAGCAGTGACTCTCAAAGTTCAGTGTTCTTCAGAATCACCTGGGATGATAGTTCAATACGCAGGTTCTAGGCCCAGCCACGGAAATCCTGCGGAAGTCCTGAGTGGGCCCACGGGCGCGCGTCCGAACAAATGCAGAAGCACTCAGCTAAGACTTGGGCTGCTGCTGCCTCAGACCTCCCTGTGCCATGCAAGTATTGGAGGCTCGAAAAGCTTAAATGGCCTGGTGGCTTAAGAGTCCCCTCTCCAGGTTCTGCTGGTGCCAGGGCCTTGGAACCATGACCCCAACTGTTGTGGGTCTACTGCCTAAAGCCAGCTGCCTGGCTGACCCCGACCTGTGTCCAGCCAGCCAATGCCTGTGGCTTGGTGGCAGCTCCCAGGGTCATGCGTCGCTGCGTGCTGCACAGTGGCGTGGTGGGAAGAACTGCGGGCCAGGACTGCTGCCGGTGGTTTATGGTTATAAACGAATGGCTGTCGATCATGAATCATCCAGAAATTCTACAGGGAACAAAATCCAATTGTCTGCGCTTCCTGAGTCACTCCAAAAGGTCAAAGCTAAGAGGCAACATCTCGAACAGGTGATAATATTAGCATCACCGATAAGGAACAGATGGATGCCTTGAAATATGATACGCTGAGAAGGACGGCGTCACTTTTGTCGTGTTCCAGTGAGGTATGCATAGCCTCACTCCGATCATGGGGACATCAGGCAAACTCAGAATGAGCAATGCTTTATTAAGAAAAAGGGGGGCGGGGGGGTGTGCTACATTCTTCACAAATGTCAGTGTAATAAAAGACACAGAAAGTCTGTGAGAATGTTCCAGATTAAGGAACTCTAAAGAGACATGGCGCTAACTGATCCTGTACTGAAGCGGGGAAAGCTTTAAATGGCGTTGTCGAGTCAGTTGACAAAACTGGAACACGGACAGTAGATTAAACTATTGTATCAGGGTTGAATTTATAGAAGTTGATACAGCTGTATTGTGGTTATGTAAGAAGATATCCCTGTTCTTAGGAAATACACACTGAAGCCTTTAGGAATAAAGGGCTATCATTTATGCACCGTAGTCTTACATGATTGACGGAACATTCTGTGTGTGTGCACACGTGTGTGCCCGTGTGTGCAGGTGTGAAGAGCGCGATGAGCAGGCGAAGCGGTGGGATAAAACGTTCGCAGGAGGCGGACTTGGGAAAGGGCTCCCAGAGGCCCCGGGCACCCCTCTTGCTGCTGCAGCTCTCACATTCGGGTATACTTATCAAGAGCCGACGGCTGGAAACACAAGGAAAGCCAATAAAAGCACAATAACACTAAGAAACGTTAACCTGCTTTTTCACTCACAATAACACTAAGAAACGTTAACCTGCTTTTTCACTCCCTGATAGGTTAAAAAGGCAGAACACTAAAAAGGACACAGAAGATGATGTAAGGGTTAAGATTTGAAAAGTAAATAAATAAACCTATGAAGTTGGGGCTGATTTCCATTTCAGCTCCGCTACTTACGGTCTCCGCAGCGGGAGACAACGCGTACTTACACTCCTCAAGCCTCTGCTTCCTCATCTGAAAGTCGGGGGTAAACTTGAACCTATCTCACAACGTGGGCGGAGATGCGGTGGAGCTAGTGCGCCCGCCTAGTGCTTGGCACGTAGAGGTCGCTCATTGCGTGTCCGTATTTCCAGAGCCAAGCAAAAGGCAGAAAGCGTCCCCATTCACTTTATAAAGTAATGGAAGCCTGGAAGCATGACAGAGATGCACACGGAAAAGAAGCCAAAGTTCCATCTCGCTGACAAACACGATGCACCGATCAGTGTTTTACATCCGCAGCGTCAGAAGAACCCTGTGCACCATGACCTGGGGTCGGGTGGGGGGCAGGGGTGCCCCAGATGGCAGAGAAGCTTTCGGCATGAGGAGAGCCCGTAGGAGAATTCATTACGTTACTAAGACTTCCCCCCATGTAACCTATTCTCTGAAGAGTTGCCCCAGAAGAGCTTTCAGTAAAATTTGATATTTATTCCTAAGAAAAGCCTCTTTGTAAACTTGGACTTGAAGGAAACTTCTTCAACATGATAAAGAAACTGACCACAACCATCAAGGAAAGCACTAGAGGCATGTCCAATCAGAAAGGTACGGTCCAGACATCTGTTTTAAACATGTTGCACACTGCAGATGTCAGTGGCGTTTTTAACTGTATATTCATTATGGTTCCGTTGTGGCAAAATTACATATGGTTGTACATGTAGGGGAAACAGAAGAAACCACACTGAAGCGTTAACAACAATTATCTTTGGGCAGATAATTCAGACTGTCCATTGTGTTTATCTGTGTTGACCACATTAATTGAGTTGTATTATGATACAGTTTTTAAATTCTGCAAAGAATATGAACTTGGAGGCTAAGAAGCTGCAGAGATGTATTCCCGGTGAACTGTGCCTTACAGGGCGACAAACGGAAGGGCGTGCCTCTAGGGGGCGCCAACTCCCAGATAGTATTGTGGAAATCTTAGGCCCGGAGAGGAGAGAAACCTGAAACTCATGTTGGTAATAGCTGAACTCCCTGGTTCACGTTGCCCCTTTTCCCTCACCCCAGGATGCTTCTGTGATGTGGATTTAGACTGGGTGTCTTTTCTAATGGCAACACATGGCCACAGTCCTGTTTGTACACTTTTAACAATGACTTTTCCTGTTCTTTGGCCTCTGGTTCATTGTCAGCTTCTTATTTACTTTATAAATAAGCCTCTTAAGTGCACAACTTTGTTCCATTACAGAATGCAACCGCTCTGCCAGGTACTTGGAGAAGAACAGACGTGCACTTAGAGAACCCAGAATACCACACCAGATGGTATTTCAAGTATTTTTTAGGACAAGGTAATTATGCCATTGTGGTGGTTGGGAAGGAAGGATATGCAAAATGAAAATTAGTGTTGGTGTGATTTCCGGTACCCTATATGTGTGAAACTAACCAGTGTAGGCACACTAACGTCAGGACGTTTCACTTCAAGGTTGGTAGGAAGCTTTGTAGAGTTGAAGCTTCAGTTGAGTCTCAGCCCTAGTTTTTCACATAAATTTTTTTTTTTTTTTTGGCCAGTCATTTTTGTCTCTGGGGAGTTAAGGGGATTAGATGATCTGAATGAGTGATTTGCGACATAAGAAGAATGAGGGAGGAAAACAACTTTAGACTTAACAAGACAAATGCCCCATCTATCATGGGTTTTGAACACTTAATATAAGGCAGTGAGGGAAAGAAATGGTTCCGTGAGCTCCGGGGCCAACACAGAACTGGCAAAGGCAGCCATACCCCTGCCTTCATGGAGACTGGGGAAAAGATTTGACCCTGGCTCTGCGATTATTAACCACAGGACCTTTCGCTAGTTACTCTCCGCTTCCCTGGGACATAATTTCCTTATCTTTACGCGGGGGCATTACTAGTACATACCTGGTAGGTTTGGGAAGATGTTTCAATGAGATACACAGGAAAAACACTAGGCCTGATGCCCAGCGCATAGCAGAAGCTCAGTCATTAACAGAGATATACATTCAAATTGAAGGGCTCACGTGAACATATATGGAAAGGCAGAAAATGGGGTTGGTTCACGACAGAAGAAATGGAAGGATGATCATTGTTGTGAGACTGGAAATGCATTAGATACATTTTGTATCAGACTAATATATTCGTTTGTAGAAAGTGTGATGCTTGAGCTGTAAAATGAGAGTGATCAGACCCAAATGGTATCTTTTAAAAAAACCTGATACTGTACCATGCTAAGAATTTCACTTATTTGTCAAGGCATGTCTTGTTACAAAGAGTGAAATCAGTGGAAAGTTGTCAGCTTCCCAAATGCTTGGAAAACATGGGAATAACTGGAGAAAAATGGGGCTGTCAGCTTGGATGCCTTCAGCTTCCTCAGCTGGCTCCAACAATGAGGGATATAGAATAAGAAACCCAGAGAGAGGGCAGGCTCTGGGCTTGGTGGGTGCAGAGGCTCTGTGAGGTCACCAAGGCTCGGCCTCTTCGGGGTCACAAGATGGTCACAGCAATTTCAGGCATCACTTCTACACACCACCATCCAGAGTTCAGGGGAGGCCCTCCTCAAGAGTGAGGAAACCTTTCCCAAACCTTCTTAACACATTTCTGCTCCTGTCTCATTGACCAGAATTGGGTCACACATTCCTTCCTGAACCCATCGCCAGCAAGGGAATGGGAGTGCATGATTGGTGGAGTGATCAGGTTCTGTTTCACGCTGGGACTGGGATTACTACGCCCTGACCATGTGTGAAGGGCTGGGCACCACCCGAAGCGCCCATACCAGCAGGGACTGGGAGGATCACCTGCATTTTCACTCTTCGAAACCTGTTTCTTTTCCAGTCCATCAGAATTACATTGGAAATGATGCAGAGAAGAGCCCCTTCTTCTTGTCCGTGACCCTTTCGGACCAAAACAATCAGCGCGTCCCTCAATACCGTGCAATTCTTTGGAGGAAAACAGTGAGTAACCGGCTTGCACCTGGAGTTTCATCACCATGTAACCTGTGGGTGGCGCTGCCTCTGTTTATCTAAACTTCCCTGTAATGTGTCAGACATTTTTTTCTTTTTTTGAACAGGTTTACAGGAACAATCTGATGTAGAGTTAGAGCTCACATGTGCATTATATCCTGCAGAAAAGTTCTAGCACTTAGCCTTCTCCCCATGCCACTGCAGTTGGGGTCAGTCTGGCCACCCGTGTAGCTGTTCTTGAAGCAAAGTTTGTTCTAAGAGATAATGTTGGAGAACTGCATGAGTTTTTCTCAAGTGCATGCATGATAGTCTTACCTCATTATTCGCCTGTTCGGAATTAATTGTGCCTTTATTCAAAGCTCCCTACCTTCTGCCCCAGGAGAGCTGTCTTCTGTGCCCCCCGCCCTTTTAATGTTTGCTAGTGTTCCAATCTCTTCTGGTTTAAACACGCTCTTTGGCCTCCTCTGCCTCTTTTGGACCCATAATCCATCTCCTTGAGTTCTTCCCCCTCCCCGCTCCTCCTGAAGGAGATATTTGGGTGACGGGGAAGAGCGTTTATGAGACCTCATGGCGGCAGGAGAAGAGGACCTTGGATCCACCTGGGGCCCCCTGGATTCCTTCTGGATTCTGTTGTGGAGTGGCTCTGGTCTCTGAACTGACAACTACTGAGATATAACTTGTCCCCTCTGGCTTTTGGGGTTATTGGAAAGCACTGGTTCCTGAAATCCGTAGTCCCAGCGATTTGCTCCTTGTTGTAAAGTCACTGCATGTTGTGAACTCTTTGACCGGATCCCAGGTCTCTGGCATATTGTCTTAGGCCCATGTGTCTAATCTTGCTGACCATCCGTCCCTGAAGGCACCAAGTTACTGCCCCTCACCGTGTTCGGACAGGTTCAAACTGGGCTTAAGATTCCCTGTGCAAAGCCATCCTGGGAAGTGAGTCTCTCGTCCAGGTGTTCTGGTGTGTCCTCAGATCTTACCGTGATACGTTGGCAGCGGCCTCTCCACCCGTCAAGGCCTGCTCTCGGAATGGGGAAGCCAGGCACCCCGCATCTAGCCCTTAGCTTCCCTGTCTCCCCTCTTCCTTCCTCCCCCCAGCAGGAAGGGGGAGGTTTCGCACTTCCTCTTCGTTTCAGGAATACGTCTTCTCAGGGTCACATCTTCCTCCCTCAGGAAGTAACAGCTTTGCCACCCCCTCGCCTGGGGCTTTGCCAGGTTCCAGGGGAGAAAGAGTGGAGCAAATGCAGGGGAACATTTTTGCTTCTTTTTTAATTTCCCAGGGTATTGTCTCTATTACATCATGAGTTGTAACAAACACTCTGAGAGAAACAAAGACACAAAATGATACTGGAGACCTGCTGAAGAGGAGACAGTTCAGGGGAAGCCTGCTGAGGAAGGGACATTTAAAGGGACCTGCAGGATGAAAGGGAACCAGCTCCACAGAGAATGGGGCCAGAAGGGACCACAGACACCAGACAAATGCGGCTTGCTCTGGGGGTCACTGTTGGCTGGGATTTGAGAAGTCAGGAGGTAGGATTTAGAGCCCAGGACCACCGTGAAGGCAACAGCCCAGGGCTGGGCACAGTGTGTATCTGTCCCCTTCCACGGAGAACTGCCAGTGCCTTCATCCAGAGACCCCACCTGGGCCCAGTTGGGCACCGCCTGCAGGGAGTGCTGCAGGGCAGGGAGGCACTGAAGAATCAAAGCAGAGCGTTGGCCCGGGGTCAGTGCTTCAGCCCCTTTCAGCCCAAACCTAGAGCTGGAGGCCGTGGAAATCCGAAGAAGTAGATGACTCACCACCACCCCCCCACCATCACCCCCCATCGTGAGCTCACATTCTGTTATGAAACAGAAATTGCCAGAGGCATGAACCCTGCTTGAAACAGTCTTGATTATCTCGGCCTGTGTTTCTTCTAAACACACAAAGAAAAGGGTTTTGTTTTTTTTTAATGATTCACCCTTATAAAAATTCCATCAAGACAATGTAGCCAGTGGAAAAGAAGAGGATCAAAACTGAACTACTCAGAGATCAGCACCGCGGCATCCTTTCCGGCGTCTGTTCACGCGCACGCACACGCACACGCACAGGCTGCACACGCAGGCTAGTGGTCGCCATATACTTGTGTCCCCTCTGTGCTCAAATTGTGTTGCCTGACTTGTACATGGGCTTGACTTCGCCTCTGCATTTGTTGGCTCCACTAGAAAACACTGAACTGGAACGCGTTTTTGTTAAAGCGGCTCTGAAAGGCTACAAAGGGCAGGAGATGGGCGGGAAGGACTTAGCTAGTTCTCTACTAGCCAAGGACATCAGGTTGAGAGGGTTTCGGTTTTTTTTCCTTGTAGTTTGCATTACAGAGATTTAAAATATTTAAACTTTTTTCCAAATGTAGCAGGATATTATGATAGAAATATGCATTTTCAAATTGCACGTATCCCACTCATTGAAACCTGACATTTTTCTGTGGTCTTGCTTTTTTTTTTCTTTAAGTTTATGTTCTTGATTATACCATTACAGTTGTCCCATTTATTTGTCTCCCCTTTATCCCCTCCACCCTGTACCCCACTTCCCTGCTTATATGGGTTGTATGTATAAGCTCTTTGGCTTCTCCATTTCCTATACTGTTCTTAACCTTCCCCTGTCTTATTTGTACCTACCATTTATGCTTCTTATTTCCTGTACCTTTTCCCCTCCACCCCCTTGATGATAAGCCTCCGTGTGACCTCCATTTCTGTGATTCTGTTCCTGTTCTAGTTGTTGGCTTTGTTTGTTTTTATTTTTGTATTTGTTTTTTTAGGTTCAGTTGTTGATAGTTGTTTGTTGTCATTTTACTGTTCATAGTTTTGATCTTCTTCTTTTTCTTAGGTAAGTCCCTTTAACATTTCATGTAATAAGGGCTTGGTGATGATGAACTCCTTTAACTTTACCTTATCTGGGAAGCACTTTATCTGCCTTTCCATTCTAAATGATGGCTTTGCTGGATAGAGTAATCTTGGATGTAGGTCCTTGCCTTTCATGACTTTGAATACTTCTTTCTATCCCTTTCTTGCCTTTAAGGGTTTGGTTTTTTTTGTTTGTTTGTTTGTTTTTTTGAGAAATCAGCTGATAGTCTTATGGGAACTCTTTTGTAGGTAACTCTATCCTTCTCTCTTGCTGCTTTTAAGATTCTCTCCTTATCTTTAATCTTAGGTAGTTTAATTATGATGTGTCTTGGTGTGTTCCTCCTTGGGTCCAATTTCTTTGGGGCTCTCTGAGCTTCATGGAGTTGTTTGTCTGTTTTCTCTCCAGATTGGGGAAATTTTCTTTCATTATTTTTTCAAATAAGTTTTCAATTTCTTGCTCTTCCTCTTCTCCTTCTGGCCACCTCTATGATTCAGATGTTGGAACATTTAAAGTTGTCCCAGAGGTCCCTAAGCCTCTCCTCATTTTTTTTTAATTCTTATTTCTTCTTTCTGTTCCAAATCATTTATTTGAGTCCCCGTTTCCTTCCCTTCACTGTTGGTTCCGTGTATATTTTTCTTTATTTCACTTTGTATAGCCTTCATTTCTTCCTTTATTTTGCATCCATACTCAATCATTTCTTTGATCATCCTGATTGCCAGTGTTTTGAACTCCGCATCTGATAGGTTGGCTATCTCCTCGTCTCTCTGTTCTTTTTCTGGAGTTTTGATCTGTTTGTTCATTTGGGCCCCATTTCTTTGTCTTGGAACACCTATTAGTGGTAAGGGGCGGAGCCTTAGGTATTCGTCAGGACAGAGCAACCCGTTTCTCTGTGTTGTGGCGCTGTATGTGAGGGAAGGGTCAGAGAGGGAACAACACTGCTCGGCTCTCACCCCACTTTCAGGCACTTCCCCCACTACGCACAAGTGAACTGCACCCTTCTGGTGCTGATTCCCAGGTGGGTAGGCATGTGTACCTTCTAGGACCCTGTGGGCCCTTCAAATGGGCTCTCCTGTGATACTGACACTTTCTCCCGCTGCCGTAACCCCCCACAGATATTTTTTGGAGCTTTCTTTTCCTGTACTGGAACCCCGGGTTGTGCGGTCTGTCTCTCTCCCCATTCGTTCCTCCCGGTTTATCCGCACATGAATGTGGGACCATCAGGTCCACCAGCTACTGCCTCACCTGCCTAGTCTTCCAGCTGCCGCCTTGCCGCACGTCCTTCCCACCCTGGCTGCCTATCTCAACCCTTCTACCAGTCTGGATGAATGTTTCTTCTTTAACTTCTTGGTTGTCGGACTTCCACACAGTTCAATTTTCTGGCAGTTTGGTTGTTTTTTGTTTTTAAATTGGTTGTTATCCTTCTTTTGGTTGGGTGAGAAAATGAAGCATGTCTACCCACACCTCCATCTTGGCTCGAAGCCTATGACCTTGCTTTTTTACGGGCCCCAACCAACCCCACACTGAGGCCACCTGTGTGAGATGCCAGCCTGTCTAGAAGAAGGCCTTGAACCTGACCTTCTTGCTTCACCCATACCGTGTCCACCTTTTCTCCCCACCATAGATTGCAAAGGTAGTTTTACAGGGAAGCCAAGGGTAGCCTGCAGGGGGCTCTCTGGAGCAGAGAGGGGGGACCTAGCCCCTGCCCAGGGGATGGTGGCTTCCTCGGGAACTGCCCACACAGAGGCGAAGCCCAGGGCTCGTGGCGTTGGCTGTTTATATTTTCCTTCAACTCAAACTATGTGGGTCCTTCATTCATTCCCTTTCGTTCGGCCAGTGTCTGTTGAGTGCTTGCTGTGAATTAGTCACCGTGAGCACTCATTTAGAGAGGAGGGGACAAACATTCAAGAAGCACACGCAGATAAATGTGAAAGTGCACACTGCACGCACCTCTTTGAAAGGGTCAGATGGTTTCTGCTTCAACGCGTCTAGAGTGGAGCTGTCACATTTGGGTCCCATCGACCATGTGGAGGCTGTTTTCTTCTTATGCTCTTCGAGGCTGATCTGACTCTCGGCTCAGAGACCAAACCCGCTTCTCGTCTGACCCAGACGGCCCACCTGCTCACCACCACACCCGTGGCCCCGGGGAGCCGTCAGTCCGGAGGTCGAACAGCACTGTCGTGCTGAAACCCATCCCCGTTGGGAGCGGGGGACAGCGGACGATGCTGTTAAGCCTGAGCAAGATTTTTCCAACATAGAATGAGTTTCTTCCTGTCCATGCCCCTTGCAGAAAAGTGAGAAAGGCTGGACAGGGGTATCTTTTAAATGACATGGGAAGGCCCCTTTGGAGATGGAAATGGCCAAACTCCTCACTGATTTGGTGTTTTGACTTTGCAGGGAACCCAGAAAATATGCCTTCCCTACAGTCCCACTAAAACTCTCTCCGTGAAGTCCATCTTAAGGTGAGTACTAATGAGCAGAAAGCCCACACCAGGAGCCTCTAAAAATTTTTTCCGGTGATCATTCTGTTCACTCTCTATCCTCTTGAGCCTGGGCTACGTGCCAGATGGTTTCCTAAGCACTTGACAAGCATGCGTTCCTGTGATCTTCGCAGCAACCCTCTAAGGCAGGTGCCGTCATTGTCCCCATTTTATAGATTAGGAAATTCAGGCTCAGGGAGCCAGCCAGGGTCGCACCGCCAGTGTGGGGTGAACTGAGACCCCATCCGGGTCCGGCTGATTTTGAGCATCACCCTGAAGCATCTCAGGGAGGCCTTAGTTGCCTGCTTCCTTTTTCCTTGCATGCATACAGGTGCTTTGGTTTTGTTAAAAAAAAAAATCAGGAAATATTTTTTCCTTTCATTTTCTGCTTTGAAATAGGAGCTCTTATGTCAGCAAATGCTTCTCAGGGAAGAAGTACTTATTCTTCACCAAACAAAGTTAAGTGAGTGGAGCACGCAGCTGTTTCACGCCCAGCCGCCTCCGTGCGCGCACCTTTCCCCGCCCTTCCAGGCCCCTCCCGTGTCGCGTGGCAGTCTCCCCTGTGAATGCCTCCACTCAGAGCGGGCCTGTTGCTTTGTCACCAGCTAAGATACTGCAGCCCACGAATAGCGGCTTCTGTTTGTCAGGCGCTGGGCTGAGTGCTTCGCAAGCGTTCTGTTGGCGAACCTTTAAACCAGCTCTGCAAAGTGGATCTATTATTATCTCCACTCCACTTAAGAGGATGTGAAGGGATTTGACAGAGACCTCAGTCTCTGTGAACCAAGGACCCAGGGTTGAAAACCAGGCTCACGGGGACTCCAGGGCGTGGCTGTGAACACCTAGGTCCTATGCGGGATGTACAAGCTTCTGCCAGTGGCCTGACTCACTCTTTCTTCAGCTGCAGATCAGGTGGTGGGAGGGGACAGTGTCTGCCATGTTCCCAGCTACCACTCCCGTTACCAAGGGGTCCCTTAGGATGACAGACTTGACCCTGGCGGCTAGGATTGCATCTGGCTGGCGAAAGGGCACTGAGATTAAGAAATAAAAAAATGCATACCTCATTTTCAAGCCCGGTTTGGTCTCCAAATTGCAGGCCACCTCCTCTCTGCTCTGGGCCTGCAGCGTTCTCTCCTCAGCCCGAAGCCCAGGCTCAGAAAGCCCCCGAGGGGAGGTTATCTTGCTGTTCCTAAGTGGTAACTTGCTTTCAAAATAGCACTTGAATTATAGTGGCCTAAGATTGTTGTGAATCTTTTTTCCCCTAATAAGAATTTCCTCCAGCTCCTTTCTTCGTTATATTTAAAGACAAGGGATTTCATGTAGTTACGATTTCAGTTAGTCACATGAGTGGGGCCCTTGCCCTCAGCCTGCCACTCACAACCAGAGCAGGCTTCGCCAGGAACAGAGTTTCAAAGACGTAAACAATGAAAACTGCTGCAGTTTCTGCCAGTTGAAGAAAAGAGCTTATCTTCATTTGTTACAGTCATGAACTTGAAAACTTAAGAGGACGTTAAAATATAAATACTATGGAGTCGGATAAGCCTGAGTTCAAACCTTGGCTCTACCACCTAACAGCTCTGTTACCCTGCACTGAGCCTCAATTTCCTCATCTTTAAAACGGAGATAAAATAGTACTTGCTTCCTGGAGACTAAATCAGGGTGCCGGAGAGAAGCCAGTGCTCTAAAATATTAGCTGTTATTTTTATCGTTCACTTACAACTATAGGGGCCTTAGATGTCATCCAGTTCCATTTGCATGTGTTTCCTCTTCGGGGGACTTAGGCTAAGGGAAATTCATGCCGCTTGTCCAAAGTAAAACGAAGAACGACCTTGTCAAGGACGGTCTTTTGCCCTAAGTGGCAGAGGAATTACCAGCAGAAGAAAGATATATCAGGTCATCTTCATTACATTTCATTTTATCATTAATTGCTCTGTAAATGTCAATGAATCGCTATTTTAGGAAATAAAGGTAAGAATCATGAAGATCAGTAAAGGTTGCCTGAAACACATGCTCTCGATCCCTCCCATTCCCTCTGATTTGAGTGTCATTAGGGGAAAGTTACATAAGGAAAGTACAGTACGGTGTTTGGTTACTGTCATATAGTCGTTCGTTGATCCCGCCTTCATTGGTTTGTGTGTCCTGCGGGCCAGGCCCTTCCGTGATTTCCCAAGATACAGTATTTGGCTTCTCTCAAGAACGGAGACTTCTTCCGCGTTATTTAAGTTTCTACCACACTGTGCCTCATTCTGTCCATTCTATTTCAGTGCCATGAATCTGGACAAATTTGAGAAAGGCCCCAGGGAAATTTTTCATCCTGAGATACAGAAGGTAACAGAACTTTATGCTTTATAATTGTGTCAATTGGATCAGTGTTAGGTAAGAACTGACGTCATTGGTCAGCCGAGGGTACCAACCAGCGTCACCTGCAGAGCTTTGAAAGCATCATTGTGCGGGAACTCACACCTGAGATTCTGATGTACTAGGTCCAAGGCACAGGCCAGGAATCTGGATTTTTCAAAAGTTCCATGAGTATTTCTGAGGCACTGCTGAACTATATAGTCCTCCATCCATTAGCCAAAAGGTGTGTGTTTTGAAGGATCCTATCAGCCTAAAGCCATTCTTTTTACTGAGTGATGGAGAATTACGTGGAATGTGAGATTTTATTTTTTTTAACTAATAAAATACAAAATGTGCTCATCAAGTTCTAACTCAGGTAGAAGGCTGCACTGGGCACCGTAGAGGACAGAGGGTGGCCAGAAAACCATCCTGTTTTCTTAGGACTTGACTGTTAAAAGAAAACAGTGTACGTTGGCAGAAAAACACCTGGGTCACAAGCTAGGTCATGGTCCCTCAGCAAGATGTCGACCAAACTGTGTCTTGCAGCTGCAATCGATTTAGCTTTGGAACTCTCCCCGTGAAACATGGAAACACGGCTATTACTAGTAGGATGCCAGCCATGTGGCAGGGACGCCAGGATGGGTGACAGGGGAGCGGCTGGAGAGACAGGTTGGGACTCTATCCCGGAGGCCTGGGAGCCGGGAGAGCCTCTCAGCAGAGGCGCGTGGCGCTCAAAGCCGCCTTCGGGGGAATAACTCAGACAGCGGGAGGAGGCAGCGGGAGGATGGGCCGTCTTGGCTCGGAACCTTGAAAGCCCAGTTAGCTCATAAAACAGAGCTATTGGCTCGCAGCTTAGCTCACCCCAAATGGATGGCGTTGTGAACTTCCATAGCTTTTGTTTTAATTTAATGGTTAAAATAGCATTTGTACCCCGACTCCACCCAGAAAGGAACTGAGGCAAAAGCCGGTGCGTGAGGTTCAGCTTTAAGCAGCTGTAAGCTATGCTATGCATAATAAGTAATTTTCATAGCAAACTTTAAACCAAATTAGAATTATAAATATGCCAGTACCAGTGTGCCTTCATTACTTCATGTGTATGGGTTATCATCTGTAACCCTTTCCTCCCTGGAGCCGGGGTGTGACCGCCAGGCACTGGGCCCCAAAGCCCACAGAGCCCACTGTGACGCTTCCTTGTGCAGCCCGCGGCTAAGGTCGTTCATCTCTGCTCAGTCACCCCTCCCTGCTTTCTCTCCATGAAACGGCAGGACAAGCAAAGGAGATACAGCAGCCTTCTGCCTGTTTATATCATAGCAAGACTTTCATGCTGCCCCTGCGTGCGTGTTTTGACTTTCTTTCCCCAGCAACTAACTGTTCATGAGCTTTCCCCACCCTCTGTGTGTGCGCGTACACATGAGTGTGTACATGTGAGTGTACGACTCAGCAGCAGCAGTTTCACGCCTGCCGTCGGGTTTCTGTAGACTCCCCTTAAGAAGCCTTGTGCCACAGGCTGTGATTTTAGAGGAAAGAGTCCTTACAAATCCCTGGATCCAAAAAATAAACAGAAAATAAACCAGCTGCATTATAAAGAAGGCATCTTTCCACCAAGTGGGAAGGCGGGAGCGGCTGTTTTAAAATGTAATTTATCTGTTTCTGGCTGCTACACCCTGTTAACACGTTTCTTGGCCGGAGTCTTCCCAGAAGCAGCGTGTGATAAGCTAGCTTTAAATGGATGGAGAGACCCGGGTGTCTTTGGGCTTGTTCCCGCTGCCAGGCACCATCTTTGTTTCCAGGTAATCAGGGTCCAACAGGACCTTCTGAAATGACCAGATAGTTTACAGACACCTGTGGAGCTATATTTAAACTCTGGAAGCCCTTCTGAGAGGGCGGGGGCAGCGGCATAAAGGGCGGTAGACTAAAGCAGAGTTGTCACAGACGGTGTGAGTGAAATGACCCCTGTTACGCACGGGCGTGACTTTTCAAACTTTCTTTGACAGGACCTGCTGGTTCTTGAAGAACAAGAGGTAAGTAATCCGATGCGCCATCTGCCCCTCTGTGCCCTGCCGCTGTATTTATAAACAAGCTTCCCCTTGCCACTTCCTTTCAGCCAGACCTCACTAGCTCCACGGATTTGCACGGTGGGAACCTATTTCCTGACATGGTTTGTCGAGGTGTAGTTCAGAATTTTCTATGCAGCCAGCCACCAAGATATAAAAACAGTCAAGCTCTTTAAACCTGCTTGGAAATATTCAAATTTTAACCTTGTGATTAGTGTGGGCGAAGGTTTTAATTTTCATTAAAGATAGGGTGTTTGCTCTTCATTATATGCTCGGTTTACAGAATGCCATATTCATCTGTGAGCTTCCAGTCCCTGCTGCCCCACTTAAAAAATGTGTTGGGTTTTCTAAGTACATAGCTAACATAGGGAAACATCTAAAATATTATAAACAGGCAATTCGAGTGAACGAGTTGCGGTTTCTGCGTACCATCTCTGCCTCTCAGTAAACGGCGATGTCATTTGTCTAGTTCTTTAGGCCGAACTTGGACAAATCCTAACACCTCCCTTTCTCTCCTACCCTGTGATCCATCAGCACGTCCTGTTGACGCTGCTTCAAAATGTGCCCCTAAGTCAGACATTTCTCGACGCTCCCGCTGCAGCCACGCTAATTCGTGGACACCACCGCCACCCTCTCTGGCCTGGACTCTACAGTGTCTCCCTGCTCCCACTCCTGCCCCTGTTCCAGTTTTCATATTGTGTCCAAATGGTCCTTTTAAAATATGTCAGATCAGACCGTCCCTGTGCTCAAAACTCTTAATTGCTTCCCGTCCCACTCCAAGGAAAGCCCAGCATCCCCATCGTGGCCTGTGGGGACCTACGCACCCTGGCCCATGCTTCCCCTCAGCCCTCAACTCCACACTGTCCAGATTAGCTTCCTTCTTCCGCCTTCCCAGGAAGAGCCTGCTGTCCCCACCCCAGGGATGGTCTTCCCCAGGTGACCTTGGGGCCACACCCTTACTTGATTAGGCGCTCTGATCAGAGAGGCCTTCCAGATCACCCTAACACAGCAGACCCCGCCGCACCCTCTGCCCTTCTGCACTGCTTTGTTTTTCTTCTTCACACATGTATTCTCATCTACCTGTTCCCACGGTTGCCCCCACCAGAACGTCAGCACCTTGAGAAGAGGGACTACCCGGTGGTGTTCGCTGCTGTGGCCCCAGGTCCTGGAACAGCACAGAGAGAGGGCACAGGCTAAGCGTTTGTTGGCTGAATAAGTAAACTGTGTATTGATTGAGTGGATTATGAAATATGATACCATTAAAAAGAATGAGGTAGACCTTTACCTACTGGCATGGAAACATTTCCATGACATATTTACTGAAAAAAGAAGCAATTCACAGGGCAATACTTACAGTATAATCCCAGTTTTGATAAACAAAGATTTATGTATATATTCATTCATTCGTTCACCGATTCAACAGGTGTTTGCTGAGCTCGTACTATGGAGGTACCACGTGCTAGTCGAGGCTTTGGGGGCACATTGATGAACAGGACAAGGCTCCTTCTCCATTCCTGTCATGACAAACAAACACGACAGAACTTGATACATGGAAAACATAAAAGCTCCTCCCTTCCCCACTTCCACCCTTCCTCAAAGAAGCCCCGTCAACTGTTTGGATCCACCCTTTTTTTTTTTTTTGGATCTCCCACATTTTAAAAACTACGTAGCTGATCTCTTTATTCTCCACTTTATTTCCTTACTAAGGAGGTATTTGCTTGAAGCAACGAGAGCACTCATTACGATGGAACTCTATAGAATACAGGGAACATACACACGAAAGTGCGCTTCAGGCCGTGTGGGCTTCCCTGGAAGCTGTGTGGCCCGGGCGCTCCTGCTCTGTCCTGCTGCGCCCCCTCCCGGCCAGGAGCACTCGCCCCAGCTCAGCCTGGTCATGCTGGTACACTGACAGCTGGGAAGCCGGGCGGGGAAAATGTAATAAACAACACTAAGGACGTCCCCGAAACGTTCTCTGTTTGGTGAAGTGCTGTCAGTGTCCTGAAGCCCAGGCCTCATTTGTCCCTGCATAGACTCCCCCTACCCCCCTACCCCCGCCAGGAGACAGAGCGGCGTCCCGAGCTATAGCATACATGGAACGGGTGAGAGGTGGATGGAAATGCCTTTTCTAGGTGAACTTCCACGTGAATCATGGAAGTGTGCAGGCGCTGATCACCTAAACACTCACACCGAGGGGCCGGGGGCATCCCGTTCTAAAGCAGACCCTTGTTTCTTAATTCCAAACGATTCTTCTGGAATCCTTGGGACCTTAGTTTCCCCTGATACCTCACTTCCCTCCAAAGAGCTATAATTCCAAGAATACTGTTCGTTCCCAAGAATGCGACTGTACATTGGTTTATAATCACGTTGAGTTTCGTATTATAGGATTTAGAACTTAAAAATGAAAAGTCCCGTGTAAGTAAGAATTACAACTATGACATTATTATCTCTATGGGGAGTATCTGAGCAGGACTTAAGTCCTGAGAAAACCAGATCCCACAGATCCCCTCTGCAGTCACCTCCCCGGGGGCCCAGGTGTGGGCCGGGGACCCTGAGAGCCCCTTCCTGCCCCCCACGTCCCAGAGTGGCAGCTGGCAACCTCGTGGTGTGCACTCAGGACTTTAGGGTAAACAGTTTGTTAGATGTGATCTGTGGTGGTCAGGTACCCCCAAATCAAACTACCCCTCCTAAAAGAGCCCCCGAAACACCATCTTCTCCAAAAATATAATCCATTCCGGTCAGCACCCCCTTGATTTCTGGAGATAGGTGGAAACTTTGCAGCAGTCACTGACGTCACTTGGGGAGGCCTAGAAGTGACATTCCCTAAAGAAGACCCTGCAAGTCATTTCAGGCACAGCAGGGCCTCGAATAACAGAGTTTCCTTCCAACGTTTCATTGTAACGTTGATGAGGAAAAAAAAACCCAGCCGATTCCCGCTGGGGCCACGGTCTGTGTGGAGTTTGCAGGTTCTCCCCATGCCTGCCAGGGTTTCCTGTGGGGACTCCAGCTTCCTCCCACCTCCCAGAGGTGTGTACGGGAGCTGAACCGATGTGTCTGCCCTGTCCCGGCCTGAGTGAGTGTGTGACGTGCCCCGTGATGGAAGGGCGTCCTGTCCAGGGTTGGTGCCCACCTTGTGCCCTGAGCTGCTGGGAGAGGCCCTGGCCACCCGCCACCCTCCACGGAAGTCAGCTGGTCGGAAAATAATGATCTTACTTGTTTTTATTCGTTGTTCTTAAGTGTCTATATAGCTCACCTTGATTTCAGTGTTTAATGTTAGGACTGTGTGGGGTCTTTATTTAGAAGTTTGGTGATGCTTTTGCGACCAGAAATATGCTGTAGGACCTTATCTCTTGTTTATATTAATTAGCCTTTAGTAAAATTGGTTTCATTATAAGTCATTTCGCTGAAGGTCGCAGTTTTCCAAGAACCTATCGATGACGTTAAGTGAGGACTTACTGTCTTAAGGAGGCTTTGCGACACCAGCCTCTGGCACCTCCGGCTGAGGCGGGAGGGGTCCTAGCAGGGTCCCAGTCACAGAGCGGCCCCAGGAAAGCTTTTAGAAGCTTCGGCCAGTGATCAGGCAGCAGTGGGCCCCCGTTTCTGCTGTGACTCAACTTCTCTGAACTCAGATCCACCCTGAGGAGACCTGCCGTGGGATTCAAAGGACGCCGGAGACCCGGCGTCCAGCTCAGTCCTACCATTCACTTAGCACCACCCTTGGGCGAGCCTCACCTTCCCCGGGCTTCGTTTGTCCTGTGTGTAAAACCGAAGCATGGATTCAGTGGACCTCAGGGTCCCTTCTGGCTCTAACAGGCTGTTAGTTCACGGCTCGTCGCCCTGCTCAGTGACCCAGACCTGCTGCCCTTGGCCTGCTAGTGACCAGATCAGCTGGACCTGATCCCAGGCCTCCTGACATAAACACTCGTTTATGGTCTGCTGCTCTAGTCCAGGGGGTCTCAAAGTGGGCCTCTGGACCGCAGCCTCAGCATCACCAGGGAACTTGTCAGAAATACTAATTCTCGGGCCCTGTGCCCGAACTAAGGACTTGGAAGCTCCAGGAGTGCAGCCCAGCTCTCTGTATTTTAACAAGCCTTCCAGCGATTCCGATGGCCAGTCAGGTTTGAGAGCCTCTGCTTCGGTCCCTGCACTGTCATTCCGAGGGGGCCGTGCGCCAGACCTCAAGCTACTGCGGGTGCTTTGTAAAGGACCACTGGGAATGGAAGAGCCGCCAGAGTGTTGGAGACATGTGACTGCTGTCACCGTCGCCCAAAGAGAAAAGTTAGAAAGTATAGAACCGTAACGTGGATGGAGATCCCTGAGTAAATTCTAAGAAATTTACCAAACACTAGTTTGGAAGCAGCTTGTGCACATAAGTTGTATCTGACCAGTTTTGTCTCTCTTCTCGCGTATACACACAGTTATGCCACGAGTATTTATGAATCCTCTCAGTGCACCCGGTACCGTGGCGGGCCCTGTAGATTCAATGGAAAGTGAGGCATGTCCAGTCCCTCCTTCACAGGACTCTGCTTCCAGTTGCAGAAACAGACAAATACGCAACTGTAATGAAAGCATCGCAGAGTGTGAATGGTACTCTTAAGAAAATAAGCAAGGTGCTATGATGGAGAATAACAATGGGGGATGGCGGCTTTATTCTGGGTGATCGGGAAAGTCCCCTCAGGAAATGGACGTCTGAACTGAGCCCTGTGTGATGGGAGAGCCACCGTAGAAGGAGCTGAGGAAGAGCTCCAGGCACAGGTCCTCCCTCGTCCCTGCTCTATATGGAAAATCACTAGATATAAAACTACTATTGCCCTGGCCAGTGGGGCTCAGTGGGCTGGGCATTGTACCATAAACAGAAAGGTTGCCGGTTCGATCCCCAGTCAGGGCACACACCTGGGTCGCAGGTTCGGTCCCTGGTCAGGGCACATAGAGAGGCAACCCATCAGTGTTTCCCTCCCTTCCCCTCTCTCTAAAATCAATAAGCATGTCTGAGGATTTTTTTTTAAAAAGCAAAAAACTATTACTGATGGGTATGCCTCTGTCTCTCCGTTGTTTCGGGAACAGAAAAATGCCTGAGGCCCTTAATGTTCAGAGCCTTGGTTCTCCGGAACCCAGCTGCCCTGAAGCCTGGCATTCTGCCCCACCTCCCGCCCCCGAGCCTTGGTGCTTTAAACACCCCTGTTCCTTGTCTGCCCCCAGCTGGTCATCAAGAACTCCCCCAGCTCGTGGGGGCCAAACAGCCTTGTGAAGGTTGATTCTCTTCCAAACTTAGATCTTCCTTCCTTATGTAATACTTCGAGAAATTCT
Source organism: Mormoops blainvillei (assembly GCA_004026545.1). Lineage (NCBI taxonomy): Eukaryota > Metazoa > Chordata > Mammalia > Chiroptera > Mormoopidae > Mormoops > Mormoops blainvillei. The sequence continues at coordinate 127,338 of PVJD01003717.1, read as the reverse complement.
TTTTAAGTATAGAGAATAATATAATGAAGACCTGTAAACCCACTACTTGGCTTAAGAAAAAACTATTAAAACACAGAGCTCTCTGATGCCATCCCACTGTCCTCTATAGTAGCTATTACCTGACTTTGGGGAGTTATCATTCCTGCAGGATCTGATTTTGATCCAGTGTTGAAAGCTGAGGATGCTGGACCGAACGCTGTGCTCACTCCTTCTTGATTGCCTTTCCCCGCTTCTGTTTCGTCACTTCCTGAGATTAAGTATCTTTAGGAATTGGAGGAAATGAGATTTTCAGATAAATTGCCTGCAGTTCCCATTTCTGTTTCTAAAAGAGTCCACAGGCTTCAGCCTAAGATTGCCGTGTTGAGTTTTGGGGTCTGGGCCGCAGCCGATGGGCGGGTGAGAGACGGTACCAGTCCCGTGGGTCCATCCGGAGTTCTGCTGTGCGACAGAGAGGGCCTGGCATCCTGCAGACGCCATTGGCAATGACATTCCAAATGAACTAACTCACATAAAAGCATAGAGTTTCACCTGTAAACTCTAAAAATGCACGAAAATAAAGGAATGGCTGTTCTTAATATTGGTCAGAATTGCCATTTTCCTAAATAACGGCCAGCACCTCTCATAACTGTGTGTGCTTTGATGACTAGATTAAAGTCACTGCCTTTTGTTGTCCTGTTGTAAGGGCTCCGTGAATTTCAAGTTCGGGGTTCTTTATGCCAAAGATGGGCAGCTCACCGACGATGAGATGTTCAGCAATGGTGAGTGTCTCCCCCACCCTTCCACTACCGGACACCCTCTTCTTCCTCATGGCAGTTTTCACGATCCAAACTGAACTTGCCACTTGAGTTGGAGTCTTTAATACAAAGAAACAGCCAGTAGTTTTATGGAATTGTGGGGTAAATTTCCAGGGTAAATTTCATAGGGCAGGTGTTGCCCAGTTTCATTCATTTGATAAGTATCGGTCACTTAATGTGTACCGGGCCCTGGCACCAGAGAGGCAGCCTAACTGGAAAATTACATGGGATTTGAAGAAGTTGGTTCTACATGGTCTCAGGAGCAGAGGAAAGTTTTGTGATTTTCAGGGTTGGGAGAATTATAAAATGGTGTCATTTTCCTGTTATTTAGCACTTTTCATGTTTAATACCTGTTTATTAATAGTGGAAACGGCAATAATGTCTTCAGCTTGCAACACGATCTCAGCCTGGAGGGGGAAGGTTAGGTAGTCTGACTCCGTGGTTTCCTGTCCTTGGGTTCCTGGGAATCGTGGGCCCTTCTGCGTGGGATCGTAGAAGGAGGAAGCGTGACTTCTCCATTTCCTCCCCACCGCACACGCCTACAGAGCCTAGTCCGTTTCCAGGCAGCTTCGGTTAGAAAATGAGGGCTTACTGATGCCACACCTTCTTCACACCTTTACCTCTTCCTGCAGAAACCGGAAGTGACGCTTTTCAGAAGTTTTTAAACCTCCTGGGTGACACAATCACTCTGAAGGGCTGGGCAGGCTACCGCGGAGGCCTAGACACCAAAAGTAAGCCTGTCTCTGGGTTTGTTCTATTGTAATATGCATAATTTTTGTCATCAGCTTCGTCTGTGTTTGAATTTATACCCAAGTTGGAGGAAAGAGGACAAGAGAGGGTTAGAGCTTCACACCTAGGCTGGTGTCAGGGTCATGGTCAAATTTGGTGGCTCCAGTGAGCTCTGCTAGACTAAGCAGCCCTCATGGCCCCGAGGTGTGGCAGGAGTCACCGTCTGCCCATCAGTTCCTACCCTTGAGCACCTCTGTGTGCGAGGACTGCACGAGGCTCCGGGGAGAGAGCAGAGGATAAACCAGCAGGGTCCCTGCCTTTCTAGGAGCTTATACTCCAGTGGAGGACACAGGCACTAAGCGGGTAATTATCGAATCGTTTAGTCCTAGTGCTTGGAGGAAATAAGGAAAAGTAGCGAGTGCCGCGGGGGCATTTGACTAACCTGGGGGATTAGACAACAAACTCTTCCCCCAGGGAGCGATGAGAGGGAGCAGTTTGAAAGTCCCGAGGGGAGAAGAGAGCTCCATGCAGAGAACATTTGCGAAGCCCCTGTGGCAGGAAAGAGCACGATATGTTCTAGAACCTAGGTGAATAGCTTTACAGCTGGAGAGAGCAGAGGGACCTGAGAAAGGGGGAGGATGATCCCTCAGGGAGATCACATTAACAATCCCGGGCCTTATCCTAAGTGGGCCTGACCTCATGGAAGGGCTTTAAGTAGCGGGGTGTTGGGGTCTAAATGAACCTTTGAGCAGAACATGCTGGCCGCTGTGTGGAGAGTGGGCCGGGGGTGGCAAAGAGCTGATGTCGCCGTGGCTGGAGGGGTAGCTGACCGGAGAGGGGAGGAGTGGACTGACTCAAGAGCGGGTTTAAAGGCTCAACCGGCATGACCTATGAGGGACTGATTGAACATGGGGACAAAGAAGAGAAAGAACTCGGAGGACACCTGGGTCTCAGGCCTGGGCAGCGGGGTGGTTCGGGCTCCAGCAATGATACTGGGAACACCTGGGGGGAAGCGCTGGGGGGTGGGGGTGGGGACGGAGGGGGTAAAGATCACAAGTTCAGACTCGGAATCACTGGGGCGCCCTTCAAATCGCATAGCATTTCTAGTGTCATTCGCTCTTGTCAGTCAGTCCGTGAGGTAAACCCGGCAGGCCAGGCAAAGTTCACCTGGCCTCAATTCGACAGGCTTCAAATCTGGGTCCCCTAACCCCCTGGGAGCCTCAGCCCCCCAGCAGCCCACGGGGGCGTCATTTTGGAATACAGAAAGGTCAGGTGGTGTGCGAGGCCTGCACTGCGTGTGACTTCACCGACAGCTGCGGGGATGAAGTCTTTGACCCCAGGTGTCAGGCCCTGGCTTCGCCCCGACAAGCCTCGGGTGCCCATGGTGAATCCAGGGACACCTGCTGTCCCCCTCCCCATCACCAGCCCTTGGCCCGTTAACCTCATGCCTGCCATCCACCCAGTGCTTGCTGCACCAGGCCGCTCTGCTGAGGCCCTAGGAAGCAGAATCCAGCCAACATCCCTGGGAGCTATGGACGGTTTTTTATCTCCGTTTTCAAAGGAAGAAACTGAGGCTCAGAAAGGCAAGGTGACTTGTCGAAAGGAACATAGCTCATGAGAACCTGAATCGAGGTCTGGCTGCTTCTAAAGCCCGTGGGTTCCCTCGCTAGGCAGTTTAGCCAGCATTATATTCCTTTTGTTTATGGACATGGTCATTATTTGCCGGTCATCTTGTGTTAATGTTGTCCTGGACACTAACAGTGACTGGAAGGCAAGGACTCGTAGTGCCCTGTCCTTTTTAGCCTGGACTTACGACACCCACCGCTCCGCGAGGCAGGGCATGCATCGGACAGCAGGCGAGCCGAGACGGGGCGCACAGAGCCCCCACGTGGGCAGGATCCGTACTGTTGCTTCCCCTCAGGGGACAGTGATCTTTGGGATTGTACCGATGGTGTGCTGTGTTCCTGTCGCCGGCACATAGAGACTCCCTCCTTCTGGTCCCAGAATTCCCTGTGCCCACTCAATGCATGTTTGTGTTTTACAGATGATACCACAGGGATACACTCGGTTTACACTGTATACCAAGGGCACGAGATCATGTTTCACGTCTCCACCATGTTGCCATATTCCAAAGAGAACAAGCAGCAGGTACGTGTGAACACAGGCACCCTGGGAACACAGACCATCAACTAGTGGCCTGACTGTGCAGGAAACGTTGCTGTGGTTTCATAGGATTGGAGACTGTAGGTGACAACAGATGAGCTGAACTTCAGGCACCAGTTTAGGGGGGCCATTTACAGTCTCTGTACTTGAACTTTCAACAAGCCTGGGGGAGAACTATCCTCGCTGGCACCATCCATGTAAAGAGACAAAGGGTCAGAGGTAATGGTGCACGTGCGTGTCTGTGTGTGCGCGTGTGTGTATTTGCGTGTGTGTGAACGGTTTTATGGGCTCCTGAGAGACTGCTTTGCATATACATGACCTTTTCTCTGTGACTTCTCTCGGTGGGCCCTGTGTCTGGTCTGGGACATAAAATAAGTGGATTCGGAGTGCTTTTCAGATTCACGCAGGAGCTAACACTGCTTGGGCTGTGCCGTGTTGGGAAAAACACTGCCTGAGACACTCCTCACTCGCCCCACGGATGGGCCGTTTCCCGCAGGAAAAATTCCAATTTGCAAAGACAGATGCTGCTGATTTTTGAAGAATGGGGTGGGGGAAGTCAGGTAATTTAACTTTATATGAGATGCATATCCATTTCTACACATTGGAGGCATCTGTACGTATAAATATAAACATGAATGCACAGTTGTTCAGCAAAGATTTGTGAGAAATATAGAGAACGCGATGGGGCTAAAAAGGCTTCCTCTGAGCACTTACGATTCTCATTTTAATAAGACTTAGCAGGGGGCAGACACGAAAGCAGACCGGTGGGCTAAAATGTGGCGCAGCAGTCGTGGGATGCAAAGGGGCTCGGGGACACGGCGCGGACACGGCGGGGAGGGGCAGGAAGAGCTGGTTCTGCTGGATGGTTGGGGGCCCGGGATGAGGAGCTGGCGGGTGGCCTCCCAGGCAGTGCCGGCCCCCCAGGCAGTGCCGGCCCCCTGGAGCGTTTAATCCTGTTCTGGCCTGAGGAGGCTAACTCTGGGAAGGGACAGGTGAGGCAGGAAGGGGCTGGGCCCGGGAAGACGGCTTCGGTGGCTGAGAGTCACAGCCGGCAGGGCTTCCTCAGTCGTGTGCTTGAGGGCACCTGGTTACTGCCGCCAGGCTCCGCCCTCAGGGGCTGAGGCTCTTAGGGTCTTGGGGTCACGTGCAGAAGATGGACAACGCTGTCCTTCCCAATCACCCTAAACTGAATCAACCTCTTACGTCTGAGTGATAATATCACAAACTGCTATTGAAATATTTTACAGTCCTCCTCCTCCCCCACCCCCAACCTTTCAGTCCTGTTTATTCACCAGACAGGCAGGAGGGATGGATGTGCCAGTTCAGCCTTCGGCCAACGCAGAAGTCTTTAACCTTATCTTTGAGGGCCCTGTTAGCATACAAAGGTGTAAAGGCACTCACCAGGAGCGCCGAAATGTTCCGGGTGGACCCTGCTGTTTTCAACATCCTGCCTGGCTCCTGAGTAGGACCTGGGTCCTCCCCTCGCCCAGCATCAGTAGACAGGAGGAGAATCAGAACTGAATCTGCCTCTGTTGCCAGGAAGATACTGCAGGGGGGAGAGAGAACAGAAATGCAGAATGATAGACTGTCTCATCATGGGAGGGCAGCAACTACAAACCGAACCTCTCTCTGTACCTGTCATGGTCTCTTGGGGGCCCAAGGTAACAGTCAAGAAGTCAGAGACTAGCCTGGCTCCTAAAATCTCGGTGGCTTTTTGGCATCTAGAATGCTGGTGGAACAGCCTGCGCCACATCCCAAATCTAACGTAAAGAAACAAACTTCCGCAAAGATTCTGTAGGTCCCGGTGCTTCAATAACCGCTCCCATCTCTCTCCTCCCTCTATGCCCGCACCACCCACCCCAAACCATGGCGGGGGCGCGGGAGGGTGTAGATGTTGCCTCTCTGGCGCCTCATCTGCTTCCTGACATCCCATGGTGTCCGGCCCCACTGCCGCCCCCCGGCCCCGCAGCAGCAGCGTCTGGTCACGGGTGAAAGCACGGGCTCCGTGGTCAGCGAGCTCTGGACCCAGCCCTAGCAGTGCCGGGAACTAGCTCTGCATCCTGGGCACGGTTCGTGCATTGCCCCAGGGCTCAGTTCCTGGTCCTGCACACATTCTCGCAGTTTATGATCTCATCCAGTCTCCTGGCTATAAATAGCTCTTATATGCAGTGACACCCAAAATTACATCTCCAGCCAGACCTCTCTCCGGAACCCAGACCCGGTGGACCAGAGCCGGCGTTCTAATAAAGCGTTCTCAGAACGCAACCACGCCCACTCCCTTACCTGCGGCCCACAGTTGCTTTTGAACTGCAGCAGTGGAGCTACGTGGCCGCAAAGAGACAGCGTGTTCTGCAAAGCCGAAAATGTTTGCTCTCTGGCCCCTTACAGACAAAAACGCGCTGACCGCGCACCTAGGAGGTCATTTTGGAAAGGTCGGCCGCGGTCAGATGAGGTAGGGCTTTGGTTTCACCAGGTCTGAGCCGCAGACTAAGGCATTTCTAAAACTACACCCCAGGGGGTTCTTGCTTGGGGGCCTCGAGTCCAGGTGAAGGAGATGACAAATGACAGTGAACACGATCAGAAGAGCGAAGTGGGAGAGAACGGAGGCAGGGAGGCTGCTTGGGAGGCTTGTGCAGAGGACGGACAGGAGGAAGCCAGGCCTGAACTGGGAGGGGAGCGGCGGAGATGTGTCGCGGAGCTGGGGGGCGGCTGGTAAAATGTGGGAGGAAAGAGGTCAGGGGCGACTGGAGTTTGGGCTCTGCGATCGTCGCGGTTGCTCGTCCCGTGTCAGCTTTGTACCCCGGTGCCGTGTTTGAGCAGCCTTCTCAGTGATGTCGTTTGTGCTCACATCCAGGTGGAGCGGAAGCGCCACATCGGGAACGACATCGTCACCATCGTGTTCCAGGAAGGCGAGGAACCCTCTCCTGCCTTCAAGCCGTCCATGATCCGCTCCCATTTCACACGTATCCCGGGCCTTTGTGGACGCCCCCGCTCAGCGAGCTATTGGGCGACCTCGCTGGCCTGCCGTGACCCTCCCCCCAAGTGCTGCTGTTGACTCGCATGTCATAATCCTTTGGTGTTGCTGGATCTGAGACCCTCCATTTGGAGTCATCTCCTCAACACGGGTCCCTCTTCTCTCTCCATCCAGTGGAGTAATATATGGATTAATTCCCAGATAGCTCTTGACTTCTGAAATCTCTCCTTTTTTCTCAGGTAGTCGATGAAGTGAGGGAAACTTCCTACCATTCTCCAATGAGAAATTAATTAGAAGAATTATTGTTGAATCCTCTGAGAAACTTGCAAGTGGAGATTTAAAAAAAGCCAAAATAGTGTTTCTTCATTGACTCTAAGTCCTAGTAATAGCTTCTGCATTGTCAGCTCTTAAAATTTGGGAAATGGTACAATTAACCATATTTTTATTTGCTCCCCCTCTGCGTCCTCTAATTTCGGTTTAGCCATGTAGCCAGCAAAGTCCTGCTGAAGTTGTGTGCGATGTCCAAGCTCAACTCAGCCAGACAGGCATGGGACACGAGCTGGCCAGCCCAGCAGACACCCAGTGCGGCCGTGTTGCTCTGGACCACAGACCATGACTGTGAGACCCAAGGTGGCACCTCCGCAGGTCATAAGAATTAGTAAAAGGCAATGAACAGGCATTTTCAGGAGGCTCTAGGAAGAATGCTGGAGATGGGACCCTTCAGGCTCATTGCATGCAGAAGGAGGCTGCCCTGCACACTTGGATTTGCTCATTGTCACCTAACAGTATAGCATGGGAGTTTTTAAAAGTTGAAAATTGCCAAATTTCATCCACATGGAGTGTACCCGCACTTCATTAAGACCGGCTTCTGCTCCCAGTCCTGCTGCCTGGGGTACCCGCCCTGGTGGCAGGGGTGTAAGATTCACATTGCCCTGCCTGCCATGGTCCTCTTAGGACAGAGGGTGTCTCCCAGCCAGTGCAGGATGCGGAGGGGGGGCAACCCATTACGTGACTGAAGGGTGCTCATTCTTTTTAAAACGTCCTTCAGTGATGCATTTTAGCTTTGAGGTTGGCTTGGCGTATTTGTGTCTGGAGAGGGAAAAGCATTGCCAATTCCTTCCGCTGCGTCCAGATGTGGAAACGCTTTGAGGAACTGATGGCTCTTTAGCCCTAGTAAGCAAAGCTGGGCTGGGCAGTGGCAGGGAGGAGGAGCTGGGGGACAAAAGGGAAGCCAGCTGGAGGTTTGGCACTAGTTTAGCCCCGCGTGCCCGACACAGGCCAAGTAGAGGCTACCCAGAGGCTGCTACCAGCTACGTGGGTTTGTTTGGGTTTGTTTAGTCTACCAAAGGCGGAGAGAGGATATATGTACATTTGAATTGCTTTTCTCTTCAAAATGTGTAAGACGAAATCTATGACTAATTTCCTGTTGGAATCTTTGCATTTCCAGGCAACAGAATTGCTCTTTTCGCTTTGTTGGCTTCGTCATTGCTTAGTAGCTTTATTTATACTGCTTTTCTGACAGATTTGGAGATTTAGCTCTTTCCCCAAAGGATAAACACACAGAGGGTGAACCTACGTCTTCCTGGGCTGTCTTTTTCAAAGAAGTCACCCTGAGGGTGACAGGTGCCTGACCACAAAGGGCAGGCCTAGGATGACTCTGCACCGGGGATTTTCAAAGCGCAAGCCATTGACCGTGAGCATGAGGGTTATTGATTAATTTCCTTAACCATCACCACAGATATTTTTGCCTTAGTGAGGTATGATCAACAAAATGACAACTACAGGTAGGTACTGACCTTGTCACCAATTGCTTGTTCTAATTCTCATGTTTACTTGTTAATTTAGCAATCATTTTATGAGACCCTTGACAGAGATATTTCTTGATTGATTTGATGTGTCCTCACCTTAGAGAACTCTCTTCAAGGCCGTCACCTCTTCAGGAAAACCTTGTTCCATATGATGTTGCTCTGTGCCGGAGACCCAGGGCTGGTATTAGTTTGGAATTTTATTGTATTGCACAGTGGCACCAGTTCAATATATTTGATCTTGACCAGAGTATCCCCTTTCCTAGGCCACATCCTTCCTGTTTATCTGTCTCTTTTCAAAAGCTACTCTGTTAAGGGTGTCATGGTGTTGTGAAAAGAGCATGAACTTTGAGCCAAATAGAGCCAAAGAGAATCCCAGCTCCCCAGCTCTGTCATTTGTTAACTTTGAGGCTTTGAAAAAAGTGTTTGTCAGCTTCACATCTCGGGTAATGACAGAATGAAGGCAATGATACTAGCTTAGCATGTTGGTGAGAACCCATCGCCATTGTGTCTTAAAATACCAAGTACACGGCCAGGGAGGAGAGGGCACTCCGCGGTGGCCTTTGCTGTTATTCCTGGGGTGCCTGGCCTTGCCCATGGCTGTGGGTTGGACCACGAAGGAGACGGGAAGACTTGGCCTCTGTCCTGAAGCACGCGAGCTGCATGGTGCCCGAGACTCCGGCACCCACAGGACGGCACCTCCTGCAGAATGAATATTCCCAACACATCACATGGGCAACTGGACAGATTTAAAGTCAAAATATTGGTGATGTCCAAAGAAAACAAATAATCCTGAAATATTCTCTACATAGGTTGAAAATATTTTCGGAAGAAAGCGTGCCACTCTTTGGCCCACCCTTGCCATCCCCGCCGGTGTTTACAGACCACCAGGAATTCAGGGACTTTTTGCTAGTGAAATGTAAGTTCGGGTTTGAAATGTTTTTGCTACTCGTTCTACATCAGAGCACCTTTCTTCCGACTCTCCCAGGCCGCTGCGTAAGAACGCGTCATTGCTCAGGCACTGTCCCGCTCTGTGTTGTTCATTCTTCACGGGAAACGCGTTTTCTGACGGTGTTGGTCAGGTTTTCCCGTGTCCTCATCTGGACCCACCCTCCCACTCACCTTCAGGACAGGGGCTTGAAACCTGGGGTTCAGGAGGGAAGCAGCCGTTGCTCAGCAGCACTGAGGACCCAAGTTATTGGTGGGCTCCATTGATTTTTTTTTTAAGATTTTATTTATTTTAGTTTTAGGCAAAGGGGAAGGGAGGGAGAAAGAGAGGGAGAGAAACATCAATGTGTGGTTGCCTCTCGCGCGCCCCCTACTGGGGACCTGGCTCGCAACCCAGGCATGTGCCCTGACTGGGGAATCAAACCGGTGACCCTTTGGTTTGCAGGCCGACGCTCAATCCGCTGAGCCACGCCAGCCGGGGGCTAGACTCCATTGATTTAAATGGAGCCAGTCAACCGGGTGACTTTTCCCAGCACCCTCGGAAGCGTGGTTGAAGGGTGCAGTTGAAGGTTTGCAGAGTAGATGCAGTGGGAGAAGACAGGCTAAAGGTTATGGAAAGGGTGTGTTGAAGTCACAGAGGGTGGAGCCAGGGGGGACCAGGAGGGGCTGGTGGACCGTGAGCAGCAGCAAGGGCAGAGGAAGCCAAGGGTCAGAAGTCTCTGAATCCCAGCGCGGCTTTGTTAGGCGGAGGAGGAGGCGGGCCGGGCGGGAAACACCAAGATAACAGTAAGCGGCATTGCCACCAAAAAAAAAAAAAAAATCTTTCTCCCTTATGCAGCCCAAAACAAGTCCTTTAAAATGGATACTTCTGGGGTACTAAGGAAAAAATATCCTCAAACAAAAAAATGCGCAGTCACAGAATAAGAGGAAACTAGACATGCAGTTTAAATTCCTAAGGGATTCCTTTCAATTTTTCTTTAAATTTGAATTCCTTTAAATAGTTTAAATTCCTAAGGGATTCCTTTCAATTTTTCTTTAAATTTGAATTCCTTTAAATAGTTTAAATTCCTCAGAAAATTTAAGGAACACCTAAGAGCTGCCTGGCCAGTTTAAATTCCTAAGGGATTCCTTTCAATTTTTCTTTAAATTTGAATTCCTTTAAATAGTTTAAATTCCTCAGAAAATTTAAGGAACAACTAAGAGCTGCCTGGCCAACAACCCACCCCAGCCCGTGTCCAGCATGCAGATCCTCCCAGGAAATGCCTGTCCCCAAGGAGTCACCTTCCAGGCTGTAGACACTGTCCTTCCTCCGGAACCTCTGTATGAGAAAAATAACTTAGTAATAGCTGATTGGGTCAGTGCGCTGTGCCCAGCACTGTGCTCACTCCTGATGTTCGATATCGTTTAACAATTTACAACGACCCTTACAAGGAAATGCCCTTATATCCGTTTCACAAGGTAGGAAATCAAGGCCCCAAGAAGCTAAATAGTTTACTTAAGAGCCTGCAGGCAGCAGCCCAGCTGGGACCCGAACCCGGAACTGGCCTGACCTCGGGCTCCTGGCCTCCGTCGCACACTTTCTGCTCTCCGCTCGCCCGTGTGACTGCATGGTCCGCTTTATTGACTCTCAGTGTCCAGTCCGCTAAACCACTAGCTTTTTTTTTCTCCAGAAGAAACTTCCATTAGGCTAAGAAGCTGAGTAGTCTGCTTAGGCAGTTGTCATTTTTGTCTAACAAAATGTAGCAAATGTACATATTCAGTCCCACTGAATGGCATCCTGGTGATTTGGCCCCAGTGTTAGATGGGTGGCTGGTGGATGGCTGGATGGAGGTACGGACGAACGGATGGATGCAATGGGTGGAATGGTAGATGGGCCCAGGTAGGGTGTGTATTTGGTCTTCAGGTAATTAGGTATACCTTCTGCTCAGGAAGCTTGCAGTCCAACAGGAAAGGTAAGGCAGACATACCTATGGGGTATGAGTTTGTATAAAGAAAGCTAGAGAGTTTGTAAGCTTTCTGCCACGAAGGAACTACCAGCGGTAATACTGGTATTAGGAAAGCGGGTGCTATTTGCTATGGGCCATTTCCTTCAGGGCATTCCTCAATAACATGTTAATATTTATAACTCCCTTTATGACTTGATTTATTTTAGTAATTAATGGTGAAAAAGCCACTCTGGAAACCCCAACATTTGCCCAGAAACGTCGGCGTACGCTGGATATGTTGATCCGATCTTTATACCAGGATTTGATGCCAGATGTGCACAAGGTAACCTGATTCCAGTGGCCTCTTTCCTCCCATGGGGCCTGAGTGGAAAACACAGGTCCTAGCAAGGGGTCCTAGGCAGAAGAACACAGGCATCGCCGTGAACCTTGCTGTCAAGACAGGACTGTGGCCGCCCTGGCTGACGTCCTCGCATTGTTCCCGTGACAAGGAGGGATGTTGACTCCATACACGGGAACATGAGTTTCATAAAGCCAGGGCCTGTGGCAGTGAAGGTGTGGGCTGGGGAAGGCGTGTCGAACAGCGATCCCTGGAGTGTTGGAGAGTGCTTTCGTGGGGAGGCTGCACTTGGTGGCCTTACTCAGCGTGACCAGTACCGTAGAGCTGGTGGACAGGCAGAAGGGAGGGTGTGGAGAGAGACTGGCACTTTTTTAAGGTTTTCTGGAGCAGCCGGTTCGCTTCCCTTCGAAGCCCCTGCTCTCCGCCGTTACACAGCACCGCCTCTCCAGCTGCGGGCTCCTCCACCCCCAGCATCTAGCACAGACCCTGCACACTGGGCTGGGGGGCTCCCTACATGCCTAGCGAGCTAATGGACTCCGAAGGCAGAAGCAGAAGCGTTTGGACGAGTAGGTTTGAGCCTTCAGAGAAGCCGAAGAAGGAGACTTGACAGCCATTTGTGGAACTCAGTAACGTGTTTCTCTTTTTTAGAACATGCTTAACAGACGATCTTTCAGTGATGTCTTGCCAGAGTCGCCCAAGTCGGCACGGAAGAAGGAGGAGGCACGCCAGGCCGAGTTTGTTAGAATAGGGCAGGTAGGTTGTATTCTGAAACCTCTTGGGCAGGATGTGCAGGTGTGGGTCCCACCCGAGCCTGCAGAGAGTTTTCTGTTTGCACACCCACGCAGGGGCATGTGAGTCCCCTCAGGCTGACTGCGGGGGCCACAAGCGGGATTTGAGATGAGCCTGCCGGCCTAGGTCTGTGCAGGTGTGAGTGGGAGGGATGCAACTGATGGGAGGCAAGAGGCCGCAGGGCCCGCGGGGCCCCCTCTGGCCAAGGCAGCATGTCCCATTGCTGGCCTCCGGGAACTCTCTGAGGAATGGGTGGCCAATTTGGGAAAAGGAGGGAGCGGAGTGGCTGTGTCCTCCCAGAAGACCTGAGTTTCCACCCTGCCGCTCGCAGGCAATCGTCACAACCAGGCGGCTGCCAGTCGGCACTCCCCCTTGCCTGGCACCCACACAACATTATAATTTCTCGGCTCTGCCTCAATCCCACATCACAACGGGGAGAAGAAGGCCAGCTGCCGGCCGCAGAGCAGGATCTGACCCGAAAGTAGAGAGCGAAGTGGGGTGACCAAGGGGATCTTAGAGGCAAGGGCCACTGTTTCCCCAAAACAGATGCACTGTCAGGGGTCCCCGGCGTTGGTCCTTGGTTAAAGATACTTGACTCTATCTTCAGTCGTTCTGATTCATCAAGTGTCAGGAGGGGCTTGACAATTGTTTCCAGTACTCATGGTTTGCAAATCACTGTATTGGTATACTGATTGGTGGAGATGACAGAATGCATTTGGGGTCATCGGGTTGGGGCATTGTCATTAGGGCCTCACCGTATCAGGCTGACGCAGTCCCTATCTTCAATAACAAGACAGTGTGGGAGCCTAAAACTTTAGTCTGAAATTACTTGTGTTTAATTCTTTTTTAACTTCAAATCATAATTGCCGATCTTGCTATCTTTTCCTGCCTGATAACACACTTTAAGAGACTCTCTCTTCTGTAAGGCGCTAAAACTGAAATCCATTGTGAGAGTGGATGCTCCCTCCAGCTTGGTGGCTTCGGGGATCTGCAAAAAAGAGGTGAGTTGATGATACTTTCAAGTTCAACTGTGAATGTCCTTTGTCCTCAGTGAAATGACTCAGATTCTTAGAAAGAGGTTTGTGGGGCAGGAGGAAGAAGAGCTTGTCTGTTGTCAGACAGCCCTCAGAGGAAGCCCAGAGAAGGCCAGGTGGCGTGGAGTGTGAGCCTCCCTGTGACCACCATATGCACGTGCCTTTTCGTGCTCACAGGGAGCAGAGCTGCGGGCCTGGCCGGGCAGACTGGGTCCCACCCTGCCCCCCAGGCCTTGAGTGCAGGCAGCTCGCCCGGATACCTTGACGGGATTCGTGCCCTGAGCCTGCAGTCCTGGGGCGCGGTCAGGACTCTGCATTTCTAACAAGCGTCACGTGGCGCCCTGACCAGGGAAGTCCTGGGGCCGTGCTTCCAAGCTTCTGGGTGCATGGCCATCACCCCTGGAGTTTCTGGCGCAGGAGGTTGCGGGGGCCTGAGAATCTGCAGTTGGAACACGTTCCCAGACGATGCTGATGCTGCTGGTCAGAGGACCACGGCTGAGAAACCACTGCTTACTGGACAGTTTATTCAGCCAACCAAAAAGCTCTCGTTTCCACATGGAGAAAGAACTACGTGGTAATCAAGAAGGGAAGAGGAAGAAAAAAAAACAGAATCATTATGAATTTACTGCTTGCGTGATTTTGTATTGTAAAGCAATACATGTACTTCATTATGTCTGTGTCCGGAATACATAAGTTAGTTAAATGGAACAAATTTACCGATGGCACATCACTAGAGAAGTGTCCATGATAAAAGCAAAAGAATTACGAATATATTGACTTTAGCGATAAAGGTATACATGGTCTGTATCTGAATTGCAGACCCTACACACTGTTTTCAGGAAAATGATGAACTCAAAATACAGTGGATGCAAAAAATCACAGCCCAACTTATACAAGACGGATAACAAAGCATCTTTCCCAAAGTTGCAGGAATTCCCACTGTCTGCTTGTTCATGTGAATAGTGGCATTTGCAGGGTTACCAAGCACTTTATAAATAACAAATTCCAGTAAGATTTAGTAACCTTCTTTAAAAGAAGTTCCGAGGTATAAATAAAAACAAAAGTCCGGGGACTGATAACTTGTTCACCAGTGCACAACAAAGAAAGAGCTTCCGTCTTTTGGATCAGTTCATAATGTAGCAGTGGGCTCCAGACCATCGCTGGGGAAACACCGCTCTAGTGGGCCCCGTGGGCTCTCGACAGTTGGCTCTGGGGAACCCAGCGCCCCACGTGCTACTCCTGAGAGTGTTCTGTTTCCAGAGAAGGGGCTTTGTCAGCCTCCTAGGCATCCAGCATTCCGTGAGCTGTGTTGATGTTCTTACAGGGAGCGAGGTAACAGTCCCGTGCTTAGGCCGGGGGACCTGGGAACCACGTTCCCACCCTGCGGAGTCCCTCCGAGCCCCTCACAGGGCAGAAGGTAGTTCGGTGAAATGGCAAACGCCATCCATCCTCAGACCAGAGCCTCTGTATCTCTGACACTTTATACAGGATGTCCTCATGTCCTGGAGTCCCCAGCCCCTTTGAGAATTCATGAAAGCAACACACACACACACACACACACACACACACACACACACAGAGGCCCACTAAAATGTACATGTGGCGTATACACAACCTGGTGAATACAATTTCTGGTTTCACAGACCTTGAGCCTCCCTGGACCCTCCAGGGCCCTTAGATCTTCTGGGCCAAGAGCCCTGCCCTGCATCAGCGTTCTGAACTTGCAGCCTCGGATCAGAGAAGATGGGGTTACTGCAAGTTGGTTTCCCGTCTCACTGTGACAAATGTGCAGGTGTCTACATCTGTCTCCCATTTGGCATTTATCTTGACTTACTTGCTTTTTCACGTCCCCCTGCTAAAAGTCACAAACTCAGAATTTCCGGAAATCTTCTTCTGGAAATGCCATTTCAGTTAATGACCTGCCCTTGGGTAGCCCTTTTTCGGGTTATGTCTTCACATTCTTTGTGTGATTTTTTCAGAACAGGCCAGGCCTCATTTTAGCAATTAGCATACTCATTTTGAGGCATGTGGGGTTCTTAAAGGGAGAGCATACTTTTCTAAGAGAGTGATAATGCACACAGAATTTGCCCTCATCCCAACTGGCACCCTTGGAGGTGACCTCAGAGCCACCGCTTCTACTTTGAGCAAGTGAGCATGCATTCGCCACGTGCATGCAGACACCGATGTGTGTGTGCAGGCTCTCAGACAGCCCTGGCGGGACATCTGAGTGAGAGTGAAAACGAGGAGGTAAGACTTCAACTTGTCCCTGAGAATCTCCAAAAACTTCCTTATCCTCTGAGGCCAAGCTCCATGCTGTGGAGAGACGTTAACGGTTCTGTTGAAAATGTCCACAATTCTGGTGGGTCTGAGAGTGTGCCAAAGGAGGACCGCCGACCCCAGGCAGCCACACGCAGCTCTGAGGCTGTGGGCGAGAGGGCGTCTCTCCACGCCTGAAACGAAATGGAAACCAAGGCCAAGAGTCGTGGGGTGTGAATCCGTCCCCTGGGGGATCATGAGTAGGTTTCGTCGCCAGCACTTGCCATGTTCCTACAAACATGTTTTTTTTTTTCTTTAAGATCATGTAGCCTTGAATGGGTCAGTAAGCACGTTCCTGTTAAAACAGTATAACTTCTTGCATTATGTATGTGTTAATAATTTTGCTGAATCAGCAACACAGGAATCTAACATTTTTAAGAGAGCTATGTAGGACTCCCTTCTACAATAAACTAAAGTGAATTCTCCAGAAAAAATAGGCATCAATTGGTCCAACTTCCAGGAGTTAAAGAAAAACATTTGCTTAAAAGAAAAGTCACCAATGCTTCGATTGCCCCTAAAGAACATTTACAATTCAGGGACAGGTGATGGTGTCAGAAACACGTGACGTCACTCTTTTCCTGTTGCATACATTTCTGAAAGGAGACTCCTTGAGAAAGGGAGCTGAGCCCAGAGCCCATCCAGCCACCAGGTGGGGATCTGTGTTGCTGTTTCAGGCGGTGTACTGTACAGGCCATGGATGGGCCGTGCTGTCTTCTTTCTGGTGCACTTACGTTCCGATGCTTGTGTCGCCTCGCAGCCTTGGGAGCCCCAGTGTTTCTACAGTAATTTCCCCCACGAAGCCGTGTGCGCAGACCCCTGGGGCCAGGCCTTGCTGGTCTCCACTGATGCTGGCGTCTTGCTAGTGGATGGTTAGTGAGTAGCTGCTCCTTCAAATGTCTTTATTTGTGTGACTTGTAGTGCTTCCAAGACGGGTGACCGCCAGTCAGCCCCCTTTTGATAAACATGTCCTCAGCGAGGAGAGTAGCCAAGTTTCATTTCCTTACGAGATTAACCCCTTGTTTTCAGGACAAGCAGAGGCAATATTTCCTGAACCAGCCAGCCAGAGGATGAGTCGTGTGTGATAGGTGCGCCCCCTCCTTGCATCCCTGAGTGCTCTGTGGATGTCAGATGACCCGCAAAAAGGACCTCCTTTCAGCCAGTGCTTATCACGATGCCAAACTTCACCCTAAGTTGACAGGGATGCATTGTCATCTAGAGCCACCCTCTCAGGGACATGCTCTCTCAAAGCTCTCTTCATTTTTTAAGGTTTCTAATTCAAAAAGCGCTCGGTGTCCAAAACAGTAAGAAGCTTAGATAATCCATTTTTGATGGATATAGAAACAAAAAGATTTTGACAGGAAGACAGATTTCAACTCAATATAAAATCAAACATTCTGACACCCAGGTGGCATCAGCCTGCCTTGCGGGTAGTCAGCTTCCTGTGGTCACAGATGGGCCACCAATCACACATGTCCCTGGTGAGGATGCCGTAGAGGGAGTTCAGCTTCAGGTGGGGATTTAATTTAGACTCCAGGACCATGTGGCCCTTCCTGCAAATGGATTTTCCAGGCTCCAGATGACCGTTAAAGGAGCTAAGCCCTGGTAACAAGTGTCCTCTGGGGGCTTCAGAGAGAGCCAGGGGCAGGGAGACGGTGTAGACAGACTGTGTCTTCCAGGGGCACACCCTGCACTTCATGGAAGCAGACTGCCCGAGCTCTGGTTACCATAGTGACGTTGCATGAGACTCCTGAAAGCCACCACAGTGAGAGTGACATAATGGGCTGAAACTGCAGCAGCTTCCCACCCTTGGCCATGACCTTCCCTCCCTCCTCAGACTCTGACTTGGCATCTGTGCTCTGTGCCGCCTCCTTAAGGACGAGGCAGGTGGGTCCGCCTTCCCAGTGGACTGACTTCCAACCTTCCCTGCTATTTTTCGATGTTTTAATTGCATGCCCATAACATGATTTTTTAAATTTATATATGTAATTGTATACATGACTAATTTACTAAAGTACAGATAGTTCAAAATTCGTAATTTAAGAATTTAAGTTGAATATTTAATTTTAGAAATTACAAACCAGAAGATCTCTGTGATCTGAAAGGAAATGTAACCTCTCGGAGCCTCAGGCTTCTCTGAAGTGGACGTAATTCTTTTATGTGGCTGAAAAGTAGAAAAGTAGTTTACAGTAATGAAGAGTGATGAAGCAGATAAAATGGAGGTGACGATCCGATCCTAACTACGGGGAGGAAACGGTGGAGATTAAATTGTTGCAGACATCAAGTTAGCTTAGAGCAGTGTCTGCACACAGCACTGAGTCGTTCAGCAGCAGCTATTATCTTTTCTACATCCCTGTGAACTTGCTAGATGGTAACAAAGTCCATAGATGTTACCAAAAGTTCAACCAAAAGAGAAAAAAAGCATATATTTTAAAAACACACACACCTTAGAGGTTTAGTCTGGTCCCTTAGTTTTATAGATGAAGAAACTGAGGCCTAAAGAAATGATGTGACTTGCCCAAGGCCACGCAGCTGGTCAGTGGCACTAGAGCTAGAACCCAGAGGTGGTTCTGAGCCCAGTGTCTTTGCACTAAACCAGTGACATTTTATTAATATTAAACTCTACCAATGTTATTGTCTTCACCTTAACACAGATTTCCAGACATAAAGTCCTGAGTGAATAATGATGAAAGATTTTATAATTAAAAGAATGTTAACTTCTACCTGTCTGCTTTTGTGGGGAAAGAATGTATGCTTCATGGTGACTATCTGTTAGGCTTGCCTGAAAACAGAAAGAAAAAAAAAAGTCCTGAGCTGCTTCTGGTTTTTGAAATGTAAACTCCGAACCGAGATTGCCACATCCCTTTTTGAAATTTTCATCTTTATGGATGCACAGTTTGGTGGAGGCGTCAGATGTAACGATTTTTGTGATTTGCCAGGAAACCCTTAGCGTTCAAACCCGAGAGCCATCTCACGCAGGGGCCTGGGTGCACCCACCGCCAGGGGGTGCCCGGCTCAGGTCAGTGCTTTCGTCTTCCCGGTGGTGCGGTGAGCGATGCTTCCCTGTTGGCTTTTGCTAAAAAGAGAATAAGGCTTTCCTGGTATTCCCAGTTGAGCCATAATTATGCTATTAAGCCCTAATTCTCTCATTATTTCTTTGTTTACCTTTTTCTTGTCTATATTTAATCATATTACGAATTATTTCCATGAGTGAATCGCTCCTTCCACTTCAGGCTGTTTCGCTCTCTCCCATTAGCCTCTGCCTAATTCCATCAGACGTGACCCCTTGAGAGTCTGCGCCTTTCAGAGTCATTATTAAGAAATCAAGATCCTTTGTGTTCTACGCGTAGCAAAGCCTACTTTGAAGGGAGACTCGATACTGATTAAATATGCCATCGCCATTTGTTTTGGTTTTTCAGTAATAGAAAAGCCAGCTCTAAAAGATTATTCCTTCATAAATAGATGATTTTTTTAAAAAAACAACTATGAAGCAAAATCTACATGTCACTTGCGCAGACCGCTTGCCTCCTTTCCTTCCTGCGCTGTATGTATGTCGACCTGTTCAGCCACCCGGGAAAGGTTTGATGGAGAATAAAGGCCAATTTACTCTATACATAGTTGGTCAGCTGCACAGCATCACCCTGTTTTTTTTAAATAGTATTTTATTTTTCAATTATAGTCAACACACAATATTATATTAGTTTCAGGTGTACAGCCCAATGATAGGATGTTATATAACTTACTAAGTAATCACCCTGATAAATCTAGTACCGACCTGACACTATACAGAGTCGTTACACTATTACTGACTCTAGTACTGCCCTGTTTTCAGTGTAAAATCAAGTGCTTCTGTCCCTACTAATTCTTTACAGTGCTGCCGCTTCTGAGGCCACACCCTCCCTCCATGGGGATGCGGCAGCTTTTAGGCTCCAGGACTGGCTAAGAGCACGGACTTTGTCCTTGCACACACTGGAGTTCCATGTGCTCAAGACGTGACCTTGGACAAGTTATTAGCGCCTCTGAGCCTCAGATTCCTCATCTGTTCAATGGGAGCATTGGAAGCTCCTACCTAACGGGGTCACTGGGCCATTGAAATGAAATGACATGTGAAACACTTAGCGTCAAGGCCTGGCATGTAGGAAGCCCTCTGTGTCTCATAGCTGCCATTCACAAAATGAAATAATCCCAGTTATTTCGTCAAATGTGCTTCTGGGTACTGAAGTGACTGCGCCATGTTCTGAAAAACCAAGTCTGCCCCGCAGAAGCCCAGAGAGCCTGAGAACCGGTTCCTCCCGGGGGAGAAGAGGGAGGAACGCGGTTTGATGGGCTCTCACAGAACTTACGATTGCCCCGCTGTCCTGGGGAAGCAGAGACAAGCCCCTGTCAGGTAAATGCTTAGCAGGCTTGCGCTCTGACCAATCAGACCTCTCACCAGGCTGGGGGGCGGGGGGGTTCCTCCCCCGGGAGGGGGTCATCAGTCCTGAGAGCGACTTTCTCTGCCCCGCTTCTGGCACCATCCACTCCCAATCAGATTTCTCCCAATCAGATTTCTGGAAGAGGCAAGCTGCCGAGGGCCCCTGGCACCTCAATTATCGCCAGACAAACCCACAGCAGAGCACCCGAGGACCTCAGTGCCTGACGCAGTTCAGGCTGGCCGCCTCTGCCTACACTGTCTCCCCCGCCCTGGCCCCGTCCCCCTCCCCGTCCTGGCCCCCGGACCTCATCGCCTCGCCCTGTCTCTGTGGGAGGCTCCAGCAGACCCTTTGCTTAGGGAACAGCCTTGTGATCCTGGTAGCCCTCCACATCCCCCAGTCCCCCGGGGCAAAGTAATTGCTGGCAATGTAGCGTCCCAGTAAGTAAGCTCGAAAAGCAAATCTCACCTGTGGTTACAGTGCCTTTAATCATCCATTTACCTGGCATCTGCCTGAGCATGAACTAATTCCACTGAAATTCGTTTTTTTCAGTTATTTGGGCAGTGCAGTGGGTTGTTTCTCTCTTATTTTTGTCTAAAAAGGAGACTTTATATTCTTGTGGAGAAATGGAGAAATGCTGAAAATGTATAGGTAAACTACCCTTGGCACAGACACAGGGCATGTTGGAATAGGCTATGTTTGTATTCATTTTTAAATACAAAAGGAAATTTTAATTTTGCTTCCTTGAGAAGTATACAAAATAATCTAAGATATGATGCAGTTCCAAAATTACGTGAAAATCAGAAACTGCTTAAGAGAAATGGCTGAGGTTTTAAAAAAAATACCCAGGTGTCCCACCCTTCGTAGAAACCCCGGTAACAGTGGGGTTGAGAGGTGCCGCTTTCCTTTGATGAGCACTGATGGAGTGAATATAGTTTACAGGCCCTGCTGCTGCCCTCTCTCTGGAGAGTTTTGAATGCCTCTGGGAAGGAGACTAGTGTTTGAACTTACGGTACAGCCCTTAGGAAAGTTCTAGAAGCTGACCTCCTTCCTTGCCCAGAGAGAACTGGGCTCCAGAACGACTCACAGGCACGTTTTCTGGGTTCTGGAAAGCGTGGCAAGGGTTGCGGTGTTGGGTAACCAGGCTTCCTTTGCAGACAACCTCCCGTCAGTGCCGGTGTTTGACAGGACTCTGCCGGTCAAGCAGATGCACGTGCTCGAGGCCCTGGACCTCCTGATTCTCAGAGCGGACAAAGGTGCTGCTCCCCACTGGGTGCTGCCCCCTCCCGGCGGTGGTCTCTCAGAGGAAGGGGAGCGTGTCGCCCTCTGCAACCAGCTCCAAGGGTCATGGGGTTATGGGGTTTGACTGCATAGGTCATGCCACGTGGCGCTGCTCCTGGCACCGATTGCCCGGGGTTCCTGGGTGGCCCGTGGGTTCTCTGAGGAGGGGACAGTAAAGGAGAGAAGGTGGGGGTGGGGCATCTTTAAACGCATTGCTGGGTAAAGGCAGTGGGGAGTTTCTCCCGAGTTCCAGGTCCTAACCCCTCCAGCACTAGTTTTCCCACACAGCCTCCTTCCCAGCTCTCCTGGGTCACGTAGCTTTGCTCTCCATCTCCTCCCCGTCTGCTTCGCCTCCCCAGGAAAAGACGCCCGGCTCTTCGTCTTCAGGCTGAGCACCGTGCAGAGGGTCATCGAGGGCAAACAGGCTGCGAGGGGCAGGTGCGACTGCAGGGACAACAAGCTGG
The DNA here is from genome assembly GCA_004026545.1 of Mormoops blainvillei. Taxonomy (NCBI): domain Eukaryota; kingdom Metazoa; phylum Chordata; class Mammalia; order Chiroptera; family Mormoopidae; genus Mormoops; species Mormoops blainvillei. The sequence continues at coordinate 105,349 of PVJD01003717.1, read as the reverse complement.
AGAAAACCAAAGGTGACGCATGGCCACAGGGCGCGCTGGTCTGGGTTCAGGCTGCCCAGGCCACGCTGAAGATGAAAGGGGGTGGGAATTTGATCTTATTGGTTCAGTTTTCACTTGGAAACATCACAAAGATAACACCAGCGGTTGAGTGACAGGAAAACCTGTTGAGGACCAAAGTAACCCCTCAGCCCACGGAACCAGTTTTGGAGGTGGGCCCAGCTCTGTCGCCAGGCCTGTGAAGAGACTTCTGGGTTTTTAGGTTCCGGTTTCTGGGTCTCTGATCACCCCTCGCTTCGGTTCATAGCATGTTGTGAGTACGAAGCTAAGACCACAAACTCTACAGCAAAGGGAATAAAATGTCCTTAATTCTCCTGCCACTCAACCCAGTTTTTGTTCCAAGTCTCCATTTTGCCAGGTGGTGGCCACGTTCTGGGTCATCTTACTGGGCTATGCTTCGTTTCCAGGGCTCTTAGGTATTGCCGGATTGTCAGGGCCCGGGGGCTTCCCACCTCTCACCAACTGATGGGCATCATTTATTTCCCTTCCCAGGCTGCCACTTGTATGCCATTAACACTCACCACAGCAGAGAGCTGAGGATTGTTGTCGCCATTCGGAATAAACTGCTTCTGATCACAAGGAAACAGAAGCTGAGCGGGGTGACCGACCCCTCACTGTTATCTCCCCTGTCGGAGTCACCCGTCGAAGAATTCCAGTACATCAGGGTAGGTTTTCTCTTCAAAAAACTTCTCTCCTGGCCAAGGTGTCACCAGGCTGACTCTCTCCCTCCACCCTGAGTCCGTCACCCACTGGATTTGTCCCACAGACAGTAGCCCCGCCGGGGAACTCCCAGCTGTCGCCCTTGTGTCCCCAGAGTACTAAGGCCAACAGGGCTTTCGCTTCTCCATCCAGCCCCCTCACGCCCACGACTGCCCGCAGGTGCTGTTCTAGGCCCCGGGGACACGGCAGCGAACAAAGCAAAGCCTCTTGTCCCGTGGAGGCTGCTTTCTAGCTGCAGGATAAGCAGAGAAGCCTGCGAACCCCGAGGGCACCAGTAAAGTGGCGTAAGGGAACGGAGGGCAAAGGGTCGGGGAGGCGCAGGGACTCCAGAAACCCTCTCTGGAAGGGCCACCCGGAGCGACGAAGGCACCTGGGGAACGGGCATTCCAGACCCCGGCCAATGCAGGGCAAGAGGCAGGCTGGCTAGAGCCGGGTGAGCGGGCAGGCGGGTCAGAGTACAGGGGCCAAGCCGCTGCCAAGGACTTCGATTTTGTCTCTGAGTGGAAGGGAACCACTGGAAGGTTTGAAGGCGAGAAGTGGTGTGTTTTGCAAAGACTGTTCTGGCCACTGGACAGAGGAGAGCCTAGGGGGCCACGAGCGGAAAGAGGGGTCCTGCTAAGAGGCTGACGCAGGACCCTAGCAAGAGATGGTGGTGGCTTTGGTGGCTGGAGAGGTGGAGTGAAGCCGGGGGCAAAGCAGCCCTTCTTGCCTTGGTCGCTAGGATTTGCTGATCGATCAAGGGTGGAACCTGGTGAGAGAAGCCTCCTTGAGGGTCAGGCTCCTTCCCTGACTTCACCATTTCTAGCTTTTTAAAAACTATGGTACATTAAGGTGTGAAATATGTCAGACTGTTAGCTCCTAAGGCAGAGTATGTCTGTAGGCAAACTGAGAAATTATTTTTGCCTCGAGTTAAAGCCTCCTGAATTATGCATATTAGTTTCTGCTAATTTAGGTGGCTCAAACAGCATAGCATGACAGCTAAGTTAAAATCTTGCTCTAATTAGGTGTTAGTCTTCCCGATGCAGTGATTAGCAATGTGTTCATGGGCATCAGTATAGAGCACGTGCAGGTATGAGGCATGCGAGCCCTGAAGTCAGATTCCCTGAGTTCAAGTCTTGGCTGTACCACTAGGTGACTGCAGACGAGGCACATGACCTGTGAGCCTCGGTTTCCTCATCTGCAATATAGAATAACAGCCTTACCTACTTCATAAGGTTGTTAGGAGGATTCGGTGAGAACACTGCTTGGCACTGTGTTACATGCTCAATGATATTAGCAATTACTATTGTTTTATCATTATTATTATTAAATCACAGGACAGGACTAGTTTGTGAGCTAACAAGGTTAGCAATTATTGTTATTTTTATCATTATCATGGTGATTATTATTAAGTCCCAGGATAGGACCAGACTCTGTGAGGACTAGCGCGGACGACACTGTTGAATCGCTGTTGTAAAACTGTTTCCTCACCCCTCCCCCATTCAGTGGGCAGAGGTCTGGTCTCGAGGATAGGGTGTGGGAGGGAGAAGCCCAGTGCTGCCCCTGCCCCTCTCTGCCACCCCTGCTGTCCCGCAGGAGCGCGACCTGCAAGGGCCTGGGGCGGGGGACCCTCCCCTGGGTGGGGACGGGCAGGGACACTTGATGTTCAGATGGCTGCCCTGTGTCCCAACCCTTTTCTCCTACGCCACCGGCTGCCACGCAGGAGATCTGTCTGTCCGACTCTCCCGTGGTGATGACCTTAGTGGACGGGCCAACGGAAGAGAGTGACAATCTCATCTGCGTGGCGTATCGACACCAGTTCGACGTGGTGAACGAGAGCACGGGCGAGGCCTTCAGGCTGCACCACGTGGAGGCCAGCAGGGTGAGCGGACAGCTGCGGGGCAGCTGGGAATCGAGGGCGACCCGGGGTCGTGTCTTCTGCCTTTGCGATGGCACCGTTAGGATCTCTTTAAAATGGCACGTTAGGTACCCTATCAGTATTGTGGGCTACACTGTTTAGGCCGCGCCGCGGGGAGTTGCCAGTTTTGTAGGTCGAAATGGTTCGATCCAGTAGTGTCACGATCCCACTGTCCTGTTCAGTTTTCCCAGATCTCCCTCTGCCATTCCTTCTTCCCAATAAAAGAGAAATGAAGCCAAATATAGCTAAATAAGTATTCAAAAAGCTAAATATAAATAAATAAGTAAACGAGAGCATGTGTTTGGCGGCGTGTCCTGGAAGGGCCTTGGAGAATGAATTTTCTCAGCAGACTCACAGTCTGCTGGGGAGGGCACAGCCCTGCCTCTGTCCCCTCGGAAAGGAAGAAGGAACTGAAGGAGAGAGAGAGAGAGAGAGCCTGTCAGCGCGGGGGCTCAGCAACCCCCCACCCCACCACTGCCCACCCCGACTGCGGCCTGAGCTGCAGAGAGCAGCGACGTCCCGGGTGTGGAGGAAATCTAGGGCCTGCTCCGTCCTGGCCTGAAACCGTAGCGGTACCTGTGCGGGTCCGAACATCAGTGCCCCCGGTGGGCGTGTGTGCTGCTGAGCCAGCCGGCCGGAGACCTGCCTGTCGCCAGAGCCGCTCAGCACAGACAGTGACTCGGCAGATCGCAGGGCCCTTCGGCCCACTGAGCGCGCTGTGAAGCAGGGCAAGCCTGGTGACACATGAGCCACTTGAAGTCCGCACTCCTGCTTAGGGACCAAGGACACTGCAGAGTGGGGATGGAAGAATTGGGCTTCCTAAGAAATAAGTGCAGCTTGTATTAGGACATGCCCTACATAAATATTCATTAAAGTTGCTAATTACTTTATTAAGAAGACTGAACACTTCACAAGAGCAGGATTTTAAGAAACAAAAATCAGTAAAAAAAGAAATCTAGATCTGATTAGGAGGCCTTCTTGCCGTCAGCCGGCATCCATCACAGATCGGTTTGGCATCGCTCTCAGGTGCAGGCCTCTGGCGACCACGTTTGTCTGCCACTGAAGTCATCCGAGGAACTTCAAAAGCGACCAATGCCCTTGTCCCGCCCCAGAGATTTCGCTGGTCTTGGGTGTGGCCTGGGCTTTGGAATTTTTAAATAACCCTCAGGTAATTGTAATATTCAGGCAAATTTCGAAACCACCGGTACACATGGCTTCTCAACTCTGGCCATATTGCCTAGACAGCTTTGAAAGGATCAGTGCTCTGCCTCTGTCCCCCTAGATCAGCTACATCAGAATTTCTGGGTGGGCGGTGCTTGGGAATGGAATGCGCTAAATAACCCCGCCCCCCCACTCCCGCCCCCGCCCCCCCAGGTGATGCTGATAGAGACCTAGCAGAGTGAGTCCCTCCTGAAATGCTTCCTAATTTAAAGCCTAGAGGACTGCCCCTCCACCCCAGCAGCGGTTCCAACCTTCTACCTTCCAGGGAGGAAGGGCCTGATTTGGCCTTGAAAACTCCTTGTCCCACCCTGGCCAGGTGGCTCAGTGGGTTGGAGTGTCGTCCCCATACACCAAAAGGTTGCGGGTTTGATCCCCGGTTAGGGCACATACCTAGGTTTTGGGTCCAAAAACTTCCTGCCTCTTCTTGCTTTTCAAAACTCTCTGTGACCAGCCAAAGGGGCAGGAAAATCATGGCCTAAAAGGTCTTGGTTGAGTCAGGCCTTTCCCGGGCAACTAGTTTCCTACGACTTAAACTTTTTCTGGTGGTTATTATTTTTTGCTTATATTTACTACTCTGATCATTCTTTAGAGTGTTTGTGGATTTTTTTCCAAGATGCATAAAGACCCAGGAAAAATAGGGTTAAAACCAGTTTGTTTTTTTAATAACATCTATTTTGTTTTTCTGAAAGCTATGAGGAACAATTCTAAAATTTTCTCTTTTCTTTAATATCCTTTTGAAAAAGAAAGATACAAAGCTTTTCCCTTAGAGAAAACATTTTTTTTTAAAATGTTTAAACCCTTCCCTGAGCGGCAGAGATGCTTAGACACAGGGACTCACCTTGGCAGGACTTTACGGTCTTACCAGGACGATAAGCCCTGGAGAAATGAAAAAGGCCATGGACGACGTGTTTTCAGATAGCTCGGTCAGAAACAGCTCTTCACTGCGAGGGTCCTGCAGCACCTGTCCAAGTGCCGTCGAGGCGGGAGAGAGAGAGGGGGTGCTCTGTACCTTTCAAGCTACACTCACGGCTGCCTGCCATGTACGTGGCCCCCGTGTGCATGGGGTGGCCTAGCTTCCTGCTTCCCTTCCTCCTCTCCACTCTGCCAAGCCCACTCGATTCCCCTGTCAAGCTTCACCCCCACCTCGGGGTCTGAGACAATCCTAGCTCCAGAGAGGAAATGCCTAAGAAGCACCAAAGCAGAATTCCGAAGGTCAACATCAAGCTCATCTTACGACAGGACTCCTGTGACCTACTGCCCCAGCTCCAGCGGCCAGCACTGGCCTGCTTCCCAAAACCAAGGTCTGCTCTGGAAGGAGCCGCAGACCTGGTAACAGGATCAGGTCTCAGGCTTATTCTCCGGGCCCAAGTCCCCAGTGGTTCCCAGTTGGAAGCTCAGCCCCGAATCACACAGGAAGGCCGGACACTGTCCCAGCAGGGGCTTCCTCTTTCAGCTGGAGGCTGCGAAGGGCAGGGTGTAGACTTCACTGGTCACAAGTCTGTGTTTTGAAGGTTCACAACCACCATATGTTACTTTTATCATTTTTAAATGCCAATAAGATGAACTACTTCTTTTTAATCGAAGAGAAGTTAAAAAGCCAATGCCTGTGTCCTACGTTAGACCTGCCGCACCAGGATCTCTAGGAGTGAGTGCGCATTTTTTTAAGCCCTCTAGTTGATGCGCACATCCTCACCTGGTCCAGAAACAGTGTTGCAAGGACTGAGTCTTGCCAGGCCCCTCGCCCAGGGAGGAGACCGGCGTACGCGTGGAAGCACGACGTGGGCCTCACTGTGCTGTGTTCAGAAAGGTCTGACCAGAGGCTGCCAGTCCTCAGGAGGAACTGGTGACCTCCAAGCTGTGGTCTCCATCCCTGATCCCGGACTCGTGGCCGGGGGTCCTCCACTGCCCACCCCTCAGCCCGGACCTCTGAAGACAGCCAAGCTTGTCTGCCTCTCGGCACAGTCCTGGGATAGTCCCCTGAGAAACCCACCTGATGTCAACTACTGCCCTGCTGTCTCCTGCCTCCAGGCACAGCCCTTGGCCTGCACAGCTGCCTGAACTTCCCCCATCCCTGTCACTGCCTCTCCGCCTTCCACCCACTGCCACCGCAAACACATCCACAGGCCTCACCTCTAAACTGCCAGGAGGACCAGTTCCGCCTTCCCCACTAAAGTTCACCCTTCCATAATTGCAGTAAACACGGCACCTCCGAATGACTCGGCACCGTGCCAGAGCACTTCGTAAGCTTCGTCTCACGAAATCTTCCCAAGCGTCTGAAGAAAGTACTGTTCACATCCCTGTTTTTGCAGGAAAGGAAACCAAGGCTCGGAAAAGAGGAGTGGCTTGTTCACCCGAAACCACACAGCTGGCAACTCTCAGGGGCAGACTCGAACTTGTCAGACTCTGAAGGTCAGGCCCCTAAACCCAGCTTGCCATGGCGTCTGCTGCCACATGACGAGGCGTGAGGGGACCATCAGGTCCCAACTACAAAGCTGGTGGCCCTGGCCCCTCCCCTGCAGAAGCCCACAGTCGGGCAGAGTGAACACATATGTGCCCACTGGCTGAGATAAGTGTCATCAAACGGACAAGCCCTGGGACGCCTGAAGAGGAAGTGATTCTAATTCAAAGTGGTGGGGACAGGAACGTTCTTTTTAGGAGCCCCTGGGGTTCAAGGGCTATTTCCTCATGTCCAGCAAAGCAGGTGTTGTCATTATACCAGTTCATAGATGAAGCCCAGAGGGCAGAGGTTCGGCCATTTGCCACAAACCACAGAGGAAGCTAGTGGCAGAGGCAGGATTTGAACTCAGGTCTGTCTGACCAGAGCCTTTGCTCCTACCCACTCCCCACATGACCTCTTGCTTTTTTGGTTATGGAATCTATTGCATTGCCTGAGGTCAATTTAGACATTTTAAGCACTGAATAAAATTCGAAGCTATTACAGTGAGTATTTTTCTAAGTGAAAAAGATGCCAAGAAATGGGAGAATAATCCGAAGTTGGGAGAGAGGTCAGGAGGGGGAGATGCCACGGGTCGGAGCCTGCGGGGAAGCAGAGAGGCGGGCGGGCGTGGGCCAGAGGCCTGCAGTCTGGGGGAGAAGGGGATCTCTGTCCGTTCCCCTGCTGGCGTGGGAGGCCGGGCCGCAAGCGCTGAGAACACAAGCGAGGAAGTGCAAGACGCAGGTGAGTTTTAGAGGGTCGGAGTTTGGGAAGCGAGGAGGAACTGAGGACATCATCAGATTCAGCATCCTTTTCTCAGACGCAGAAACTGAGGCCCAGAGGGCTGGGTCTGCCCAGATCACAGAACTAGGTCTTCTGACACCCTTTTCACTCATCGAGGTACGCTGCCTCCGTCGACGTGAAGGAGAGGGAGAGAACAGAAGCGAAGACAGACCCTGGCGACTCTGAGATTCAGAGACCCTCCGTGTGTGAGGACGGAGGGGCCTCGCTGAGTGCAGGGGCACATAGGCATTGGTTTTTTAGCTTTTATGTGATTACAAAGAAGTAATTTGTTTTATTGGCATTTAAAAATGATAAAAGTAACATATGGCAGGTCGCACTAGAGCCAGCGGTCGGCTCAGATCTGGACAGTGGCCCTTACTGGCTGAGGGACTGGAGCGACTTCACCTCCCTGAGCCTCACTCTCCTCACGTGTGTAATGCGAGTAAGAGCATCTCCTGTCCGCTGACGTGAGAGTGACATGAACAGCCCTCAGGAAGAAGCTTGGGGAACTGGGGCATGCTGGGCAAGGGAGTCATTGTGCTGGAGGGCACCAGGATGCCTGCCAGAGAGCTTCTTACCGGGGTGAGAGGTGGAGGGCCAGCCCCACGGGAGGAAGAAGGAGCGCCACTCCTTTCTTTATACCGTCGCCACGTTGGAATCACAGCCCCCACGTGGCGGAGGGTGCCGGAGAGGCAGAAGTGCCCCGCAGCCCCTGAGTCCACAGCACCAAGGGCCTCCGCCGGGCGCTCGAGATGCGGGAACGGCCTCCGTGTCCAGCCCGCCCACGACCACCGCCCGTTATCATTGCAGGTTCATTTCGTTGCAGCTATTGATGTGTACGAAGACGGGGAAGCCGGGCTGCTCTTGTGTTACAACTGTAAGTGAACCACGTGTTTGTCTCCGTATTTGCGAAAATCCGTTGTCCTTTTTGGGGGGCAAGTTAAAGGGACTTAACCTTGGATTTACCTAACGTATTGTTCCTGTGGCCTTAACTGCACTGCAGGGAGCATCTGAAAACTGCGTTCCTACCTGGACCTCCCAATGTCTCCCAGACCTGTGGCCCTGTCTCCAGAATGTGGGGGTGACAGGGCAATAGTTTCCATCTAGGGAGCCCGTACTCCATGCCATGTGCTGTGCTCAGTACTCTGTCGTCATTGTCTCTTTAATCCTCAGGTACTGCCATTACCTGTAGTTTGGAGATAAGGCAGCCGAGGTCGGGAGAGGTGAACTGCCTTTCTCAAGGTCGCACTGTTCCCCTTTTCGCTGTTTCTCAGGTGCAAATGAAATCAGCCTCTACCTAGGTGTCCGGGGTCCTGGGTGATGGTCAGGTGGCAGGGTGGGTTTGGCTGACCAGAAGTGCCAAATAGGGTCTTCAAGGATTTTCAGCATTTCAAAAGCTAATATCATACTACAAAGGATTCTTTTATGGCTAAAAGTAGCAACGTGTTTTCATGTCTGACTAAAACAGGGAAACATACTTTTTCAGCCTAGAATTGAATTAATGCTAGTTACAGCCCCGGGAGCAGATATTTTGATTAATTAGTCTTTGATTAATAAGCATGGGAAAGCCAGTTATTAATAGAGAGATTTGTTTGGAAAACATCTTTCAGAATTCGAGATTTATGGAGAAACGTTGGGAGAAGGTAGGCTCAGGGAGGAGCCCCTCCCACAGTAAATCTCTCTTTTAGGATACTTTGGCCTCAGGTACGTCCAAACCCTCCTCAGAACAACCAACCTTTTATAGAACATTGGATGAGGAGGGCCACATGCAAGGTGGCAGGGACAGGCCAGCGTGGGTCCCAGAAGCCAGTGCTCAGGTGGCCAGGCCACTGCTGCCCTCCGTCCTTGGTTTCTGGGGACAAGGGGCACGGGGACCACATGTTTAAAGTCACTTCCGCAAGATGTTAATCTCTTTGAAGTGTGCTCTTTTTACTGAATTGAAAAATCTATGAGGAAAAACTGTGACAGAATGCTTTCAACACTGCTGTAGATGTTTTTCCCTTTTAACTTCATGAAAAAGTGGGCGGGGTTTTAAGCCAGTGAGAAGTTAGGGACAGAAAGGTAGGGCAGGTTTTTAGAATAAGAGAATGGGTCCCCACATGAAAGGGGAGTATGGAAACAAGTGCGAAGGACACCCTCTCTGTACCGCACTTGAAGCCCGACCTGCTCAGACGGGCGGCGCAGCGAAGCGGCCACCCCGTGCCAGGCGTGGCCCAGAGGCCATCTCCGCTGGCTTCACGCGTCTTCTGGTCTCATCTCAGCAGGGGACCGGTGCGCCTGTTCTCCCAGGTCCCCCAGGCCATCAGAAGGTCATCTCTGTATCTTTAGACGCCACATGGGTCAAGGCCCAGCCAATCCCAGAGGTTCCCAGACCCTCCTCAGTCTGTCCCAAACCACGTCACTTCCTCCCATGTCTTGGGGTCGGCAATGCAGCTTGGGTTTACCCTCTTCCTCTTCCTCCCAAGAGGTTGACAGAACCTGATGAAGAAGCCCCGGAGAGCCAGATGGTTTCCCCCAGTTTCCCGGGTCTCTGCTGTAACTCAGTCCCACTCGCTCACCCACTTGTTTTAGCCCGTGGTCCTGTCTTGGTCCCGGACGCCTGGACATTAAAAGCCCTTTTCAACGAGGGGCTGTAGAATGGTTTTGTTCCCCCCAAAATTTGAAGCAGATTTTTATCATTTAAGTCAGTTCCTTTCTGCTAATAAACAAAACAAAATGAAACATAACTTCTATAAATCAGAGTTCGGTATAGAGAAATTTTTACCTCAGATGCGTTAAAGATGAAAATATTTTATAACAGACACAGTAACTTCTAGTTACATGTTATTTGAGAGGAATGTATTTGTAAGATAAACTTTAGGGGGGAAAGTATAACTGGGATGGTATGTTAGCAACATTCTTATTTTTTTGTAATCAGTCTCTATTTTGAGTGCCAGGGTCAGTCTTTGCTTTAAAAAAAAAAAAGAGAGAATTTGGCTGTAACCTTAGTAATGACCTCATCTTTAATACAAATAATAAATTTCAGTACAAAGGGCGAACTCCGTGTTTGCTGATATTTTAAAGATAATCACATATGAAAAGCGAGAAAAGCGCACGTCCCGGCGCGACTGCACGTAACCGCGCTAAGTCTTGACTTCCGGAGGAGCAGTGTTTAGCGCGCACCCTACCCCTCGCGACTGCGCGAGGGCTCAGCAAGACTGTTCGCGTAAAGCCCACGACACATTGCCGGGCGCAGCAAGATTTTATTTCTCCTCCTTTCCAGATTCATCAGAGTATTCATCCAAAACCCAGTTTTTAACCTGTGTAGACTTTTCTACACGCATCAAGGGACTTTCCTTCAAAGAAATGTATTTTCAAATTGGAAATAGTAACTGCCACCCTGTCCTCCACCTGCTGGACGGGCAAAGGGAAAGGAGTTCAGATCGCAGATCCTGAGCTGCTTCCTATGAAGTGACGTTCTTAGAGCCCCGCCCCCCGCTCCCTGCCCCCGCCCCCTCCAGCCGCAGTGAGCCACCTTCTCTGTGCCAGCGCGGGCTAGGGTCTGGAGACGCGACGGTGGAAGGCACAGCCAGGGACCATCCGGGCTCACAAATTAGTTTAACGTGAATGGCAGTTAAAATGGATGGATTTCATGTTATGTAAATTGTATCTCAATAAAGCTGCCTTTAAAAAGAATTTTAAAATAAAATGGTATGGTTAAAACAGGACAGGCTTCTGGAGTAAAAGGGGCCTCTGTTTCCACGTGAACATCCTCACTGTGAAGAGGCTCTGAGCCACCTGGGCTTGTGTCCCGAGCTCAGAGCGGGCCAGGGACGAGGTAGTGGAAGTGACCTGGCCTTAACCTAATGCCGGCTCGGGTTCACCCAGGCGGAGCGGCGCAGGGCTCTGAGTTTTCCTAGTCGCCTGTGGGGACGAGCGGGGAGCGTGTCGCTCTCGCCACTCTTGCCCTGCTGAGTGGGGCTCAGTGTGTTCCCTGCCTCGCAGCGGGGCTCGCTCCCTCTAAGGGCTGCCGGCGCGTGTCCCTTCTTCTCTGCAGTCAGGCTCGCCCGTGTCCCCTCCACGTAGCACTTCACCTCTCCTTGCCTCAACTTTCTCATCTGTAAAATGAGCGTAATAATAGCATCTACTTCAGCGGCTTTCGCTGAGTAAATGGGATAGCGTTTCTAAAGCTCAGCGCCCGGCACACGGTAAATCCTCCCAGAGCGGCCGCCGTGACGGTCGTAGTCGCCCTGACCCTGCGAATCCAGCCTCGTGGCAATAGTCGTACCAGCTGTTGATAAAGAACAAGCAGATAGGGCGTATTCCTGTTGTCTGTGTTTCATTTTTCTTATTGCAGCGGTCTAAGTGTTGTCTCTAACAAAAAGGAGTCACTATTGTTTCGTTACAGACAGTTGCATCTATAAAAAAGTTTGTCCATTTAATGGGGGCTCTTTTTTGGTTCAACCCTCTGCGTCAGATTTCCAGTTCTGTTGGAACCAGGCTCCTTATGCGATTGGTAAGAAACTCCTTTGCCATAACACTTCCCCTGTGTAGATTCGACTGAACCGTTCGGTCCTGTGTAAGCAAACTTGCTGGCGGCTTACTGCTGAATTGCCATAAATCATGTGACTCTCGGAACTCAGTGTTCTTTTTCTGCTTTAATTGCTTCTGTTGTTCCCCTTTGGGGACTATTGTCTCCACCTTTCCTCCCAGTCCTCAGTGCCTGGGCCTGTGAGCCTTTGAGATCCATGAAATGTCAGCTTTCGGGACTGGGCTACCTTTCAGCATCTTTTCATTTCTGGGCCTTGTTCATCTTTTTCTAAAATTCAAGAGCAAGATGTCCAGTCCTGAGACACTGAGAGACCTGGGGGAGCAGCATGGTGCTTTCAGCGCCATTCCTGTATTTTTCAAGCTTGAAAGTCTAGAGTCACAGAAGCTAAGGCCCTTTGCCTGCCTCTGAAATGTCAGGACCTGCACAGGGGTGCCCCCTGTGGAGATGCCCTCCACAGCTGGGCATCTGCCCGGTGAGAGTCAGATCCAGGCCAAGAATGTCTGAGTTAGTGCCGTTTGCCTCAGAATAGAAGTATTTGTTGCGAGGTAAACAGTGTAGAGCTCTGACAGGAGAAGAGAGGAACAGTCCGAGGTACTGGAAGACTGGTCAGGCTTAATGACAGATTCTATGTGGTGAAAAAAATAAAAGAAAAAGGAAATGGCTTTCAGGCTCTGAGCCACAACACACTTGAGAGGTCAAGGTGAGAGGCGTGGGTGGGGTAGAAAGAACCACCAGGGTGCAGCCAAGGAGAGGGTGGGCTCACCCGGGAGCGTGCAGAGAGAGCAGCCCAGGCGACGGAGAGGGGGTGTGAGGTGGTCGGCAAAAAAGGCCAAAGTGGGATCACTGGGCAACCAGCCTGGCTGTGGTGTTGGGAAGTCACAATGTATCATTAAAACGATGTCAAGAAGAAGGGCTGATCTCAGCACACCCATTGAACCCCAGGGACGCGGTGAGGGGTAGCGAGGGGCAGTGAGGGATGAGATGCAGCAAGAGGAGGAGGAAGGAGTCCCTGGTGGCGGGGAACGAGGAGTGAGTACAGGCCAGGAAGGGGTCGTGTGAGCTGCAGTCTGGACGGTAAGGCGGCGAGTCTCCCAGGACTTAGGCAGCAAGCCCCCCCCGGCAGACCGGGCTCCGGAACTGCAGGAGGGAAGGGGACAGGGAGACGTGGAGACAGTGCTCACCTGCTAGAGGCCGAAGCTTGGCAACTGAGGGGAGGCTCCCTGAGAACCGGGGCGCATGCCCTGTGCGGGAAGACGAGAAGCAGCCAGAGGAACGGGAGAGGCGGAGGCTTCCAGAGAAGTGAGGCTGCATGAGGAGCACCTCCAGAGCCACAGGTGGGTGGCCCGGGAGCTGACGCGCCCCGTTGCCTTGCAGTCTGCGCTTTCCCTTACCTCCTGGCCTTCACCACCGACTCCATCGAGATCCGCCTGGTGGTGAACGGGAACCTGGTCCACACAGCAGTCGTGCCTCAGCTGCAGCTCGTGGCCTCCCGGGTGAGTACGCCCGAGGTTCTATTTCTGTCTGAGGGGCTTTGGTGTCAGGCGAGCGGGGACGCTCCTCTCAGGCAGTTGGGTGCGTGATGGCAACACCGCTTGGGTGGCAGGACACCAGCAGGGAGATGAAAAAGCTGAAAACAGACTCATTGGTTGGGTTTTACGTGTGGTCCCTTGGGCTTCAGAAGGCCCCTCCTTAGTCGTGTTAACAGAGTTGTTTGGTGCTGGTGGCAGTTGGGGAGCGCTCGTCTGAAGGGACATCCCCCTCAGAGACTGGGTCCATGGTCACTGTTGCACTAAAGAACAGCCCAAGCCTAGAAAAGTAAGAGCAGCGACAGCACTTTCTTCCTTTGCCACCTTCTATCCTCAGTTTGAATTTGAATTTGAATCCCATGAACTACAACTAACCGAGTAATCCGGGTCTAGAAACACGGAATCTGAGCAAAACCAAGGACTCAGGAAGGAAGATGACTTCCCATGGTGTCATCTCACTTGTCCTGCGCAGAGGATGTTCTAGTCCCCTCCCCAAGACAGCCCACAGTCTTCCCTGGCCCTGCCAGCCTGGGCTGGTGCCCGGCTGCACCCCCTGTGACACTTTCTCCACCCAGACATGCAGCACACCTGGTGGTGGTGGGTGACTGTTTTTGTCTGCGGGTCCCACTACCATGACAGTTCTGTGGCAGCAGGGACCGAGATGCCTAATCGCTGACATGGCACCAGTGGTAAATGTTGAACCAGCCCTCCAGAAAGTGTGTGTGTCTGTGTGTGTCTGTGTATAGATACATATATCTGTACATTAGTTAATTGTATATGTTACTGATATAAAAATTAAAATAGCTTATAATTTACAGATAAAATATACAGCGCTTTTTATCTTGAGGTCCATTTCACCATTAGCTCTCACAAAACTCTTTCATTAATGTTTGCTGAACTCTTACCTGTAGCCAACCTATGGTTGCAGTTCAGCCAATGATTTTACAATTGGAGTCACAGCTCAGCCCCTTCATTCTTTTTCCAGAAAGTTTCCTGTGGCTCAGTCTGACATGTGACCTGCTGTTAAACTGATCTTGCCCTCATACAAACCTGTCCTTAAACCAAAACTTCTTTCAGTTACAGCCTTAGACTCAACATACCTTTCATTTTAGTCTTCATCATTAACATTTTCTCCATCATTTGAAGCCTAGACACTCAACGAATGAAGCTCCTGTTTGTAGCTTTGTCAATTTCTGGGGTGTGTCCCACTGTAGTTAATTTCAAGCTCCTGCCTGTGCTCCAGCAGGGCCCACTATTAGGTGTTTCTACCCCTCAGATAAGATGGCTGTAAAAACCTCAGGAGCGCAAGATGGCTGTAAAAACCTCAGGAGCGCAAGATGGCTGTAAAAACCTCAGGAGCGCAGATAATAATAAATGTAGCAAAATAATTAGGAATGGTTGAATTTTGACATTAAGCGCCTTTGTTTTTAATGTAATTTACCTAAGTTTAATAATGGCTGTGTGTAATGGCTCCTCGTAAAATCCCTGAAATTCTGGGCTCCCGCGCCAGCCCCAGCTCAGCCCAACTTGACCACGGAGCCCGCGCGACAAGGGTGGGCAGGAGGGCGTGCAGACCCACTCCCCCATCTGTGAGCGGTCCTGCCCGAGTCCCCAGGTCCTTTCGGTTCCGACACCCCAGGTGCCTGAGGTTCCCGTTAGGGAGGTGTATGCTGTGTTTGTGTTTGCAGAAGGCGTGTGAACAAATAGATGAGAGGTGTGGGAAGGCGACGCTCAGGACAAGTCTGAAGGGGCTGTGCGGGTTTTTCCGCAGGGCCCCCCGGGCATCGAGCACTGTGCTGCCCGCCCTGGGGAGCTGACGGGGGAGCTGAGTGAGGATGGACGGCCTATAGCCCCCGGCAGCTCTAACATCTCTCTCTCCTTCCAGTCAGATATATACTTCACGGCAATCGCCGCCGAGAAGGAGGCCTGGTCTGGAGGCAGCTCCAAGGGGGCCAGTGCCCGCAGCTCTCCTCAGACACCCCCGGGCCGAGATTCATCAGTGTTTCCTTCTTCCCTGGGGGAAGGTGAGGTCCAGTTTTTACTCTCTTATTAATAGGTATTTTTAATCCATTCACTGTCAAATATCAACATGTGATTAGCACCTAAGAAAGTCACTATTTAAAACCATGAAAAAACTTGTGTTCTGAATGCATTGGTTACATTCATAAGAAATTTGGCAATAACAAAAAAAAAAATCCCATTATGAAAAAATTTGTTTCCATAGGGAGAAGGGAGCTGAGGGCGAGAGAGATTCCAACTTGCCAAGCAAAGTTGTTTTTCCTTCGGGGATGTTAACAACAGAGTAGGTTTGATAGCTGAAAGGACACAGTCATAAAACCTACAGGTTACCCCGCACACTCAGCCTTGCACTCCATCTGGCTTTGCACGTGAATCCCAGAGGCCTTTGCTGTGGCTGCCGGTCGCTCTGAACCCAGCCTTCCCCAGCTTCTCGCCACGTGAGGCCCCTTATGGCCCCCGGTTACAGTAAAGCACAGGCTCACGGGCCTCATCTGCTCTTTGCTCCCTGCAGGGAACCAGCGGTGGGTGCATTTTATCCACTTTACCCATGAAAATGGTGCCCTTAGAAAACACAGCTGTCGGGCACTATCGCTTGATTGCTCCTAATGGGACTTGGGAGATCAGCAGGTGACATCCAGTCTTCCTTCGTGCTAACTGTTGAGGTGCCAGAAATTACCCTCTTGTAAGTAATATGAACTTTTCTTAATGTTCTGATGTTCTTTTCTAAATCACATTTCAGGTGAAATTCAGTCAAAAAGCCTGTACAAGATTCCGCTCAGAAACCTGGTCGGCAGAAGCATCGAGCGACCTCTGAAATCGCCCTTAGTCTCCAAGGTCATCACCCCGCCCACCTCCATCGGCGTGGGCATCGCTGCCATCCCCGTCACTCACTCCCTGTCCCTGTCCCGGATGGAGATTAAAGAAATAGCGAGCAGGACCCGCAGGGAACTGCTGGGTAATGGCTCTCGGTGTTTTTGTTTCCACTGTTACTAAATATACCAGCTGGTTTTATCTCTGGATATTCACGATCCTCAGAAACAATGAGTTAAAAAGCAACTTTCCCCTCAGTAAGGGATTTATGAATAAAAGACAGTGCGCCTACACCAGGGACTACTGCACAGGACGCCCCTAACAATGAGGTCTCAGTCTCCATTCAGTGGTGTGAAAAGTGGCCCCAACCATGGTTAAAGGGCAGAAAAGGCTGTCTGTAAATAGTATGTCTGGCCTGATACAGTTTTCTTTAAATACAAGTATCTAATATATGTATGATTTCCTCGAAAAGTGTCTAGAAGGATTTATATCCTACAGCTCCAAGATAACATTTCATATCTGTATATCCAAAAGTTTAAATTTGCTGTGTTCGCCCATATTTGTGGTGCGGTTCAGTTACCACTTCTCCAAGCCTCTCGACTGTGGGCACGGGCCTGCGGGGTGGCACAGAGGCAAGACACAGCCCCGCCCCTCTCCCTCGGTCTGCAGATGGGAGGCCGTACCAGGGAAGCATAAGGCGCCAAGATAACTGGGAGAAGGCTGGGCTGTTAGAACACTTTTTGTTCAGAATCGTGAAAACCAAATGAGGGAAAATGGAAGTAACGTGTTAAGCCGGAAAGGAGTCGAATTGGGACCCGCATGGCATAAAACTGGAAGGACTGTGGCCTCAGCACATGCCTATAGTCACATTTCCTGAACAGAAAAGGGGATTCAGGCCCCCGGGGATACAGGCTTTGACACTGGAAAAGTCCGTTGGCTTTGGAAGTTGGTGCCCTCCACTGTGCTTTTAAAATGCTGTTCATTGCTATTTTTAACTCACTATTCCCTATGAAAACTTGATCTCCAGCCACCGAGTTACAAGCCACTGTGCTTTTCCGAAATGGAACCGAACCGAGTTGCAGAATTACAGTTTCTAGTGGCAGGATTCTAGACCTTCCCTCCTTCCTTTGGCTCTTCTGAGTCTCTCTGTTTGAGTTTTAAACACTTTTGGCAGTACATATATTCTTAATAATCAAGGGGGAAAAAAACTCCCACCAGCTAGAAAACCAATTATCTAAATATATACTTTATCTTCTGTCTTCCTGACTCTATTCCAATAATGCACCAATTCCCAACCAAGAGGAAAAGGGCCTTTGCTGTCTCCGCGGCAGCCCTCTGGCAATGACCCTCTGACCTCTGATTCTGCCCTGCAATCCAGGCCTCTCCGATGAAGGCGCACCCAGGTCCGAAGGAGCGCCGAAGCCCAAACCCAAAGCCCGGAAGCGGCTAGAAGAAAGCCAGGGAGGCCCCCAGCCAGAGACAGTGAGATCAACCAGCAATGACAGGTAAGGAAAGAAAAGCAGCCCCGGCAGCCCCCGCTGTCCTCCAAGGCACAGCCCGCCACGAGGCCCCTTGACCAGACACAGCAGACAGTCAGCGCCCGCTTCTCCTGGGGGCTCCCCAGAGAGCACAGTCTGCCGGCGAGGGGCCCTGACGAATGGGCGACCTCACCAGCAATCCAACAAGCGCTCGTTAAAATACAGTGAGGCACCTTTATATTTTCACTCACCATATTTATTGACAGAGAGGTGTTTTTAAAAACAAAACCGCTCAGCACGAGTGACAGGAGAAAGGCACTCCTGCAGTGCTTGTCGTGGGCTGGCAACAGCTAGTTTCCTACCACGTGCCAGTGAATGCTTGCTGAGTCTCTCTGATCTGTCCCCTAAGGTCCTCTGTGTCCCTCAAGCAACATCATGCCTGCTCCATTTGTTCCACACGCATTCGCGGAACACCCAGCACTGAGCTTGGTACTGGGGACATAGAGATGATCCTCAGGGGCTTCCCAGACCCGTGGGGGAGACCAACAATGACATTTTAGGAAGTACAGCATTTCAGGGTGGCAGGTGGTGCAGAGGAATGCAGGGTGCCATCCACCCCATACCTCGGACAGGGAGGGTCTCAAACTCCAGAAGGATAGAAGGTCTACTTTGGAGATCAGATCAAGGAAGGGTTCTTTGAGGAAGTGGCACTGAGCTGAGCGAGAGAGACACGGAGGCACAGAGAGGGCTGGGAGGAGGCTGGAGGGGTCTGCAGGGCCTGTGGCCCTGTGGGGAGGAGTTTCACACTTAACCTTAGCCCACGGGGGCCATGGGAGGGTTTACTGTGATGGGCACTTGAGAAAGGCAAACAGTGCCTCTGATGTCTCCACTGGCCTTTAAAACCCACACCAATCCATGAGGTAGAGCTCTCGGACTTGGGGCCTCAAGCTGTGTTGGGGTGGGGGGTAACCCCGGCATGTCCCCACCTTTCCCCCTAGCGGGAGGGGCAGACACGCTTAGGAGCTCAAGTGAGCAGGAAACTGCGAGGCAGCAGGCCCAGCTCAGGAGTGCTCCCAGTGATCCTGCCCAGCGACTTTTCTCTCCTAGGATCACGTCAGGCTCCTTGGAAAGTCCTTCCACTGCCGAAGCCAATCCCGAGGGGCACTGCCACTCAATAGGCTCCGACCAGGACCCTGGGGCAGACAGAGAAGGCAGCCCCGGCTGGGGCGGCAGCCCCTTCCAGCTCACGGCCTCCTCGGATGAAGATATTATTGACTTGAAGTAAACAGAGTGCAAATGGAGTTTGCCACCTTTGATTTTCTTATGGAGGTTTATACTCTTAAAACAGTTCTGACATCCTTTCTCAACAAAATGTGGCTTTTAGCCTGTCCACGATCTATTGGACCAAACCTTCTGCACACTTGGCCAGTCTGGGTCACTCTCTAGCATCCAGTGCCATCTGTCTCAACCTCTATTTCTTTCTGTTCAGGAACCATCAGTCCCCTTGTAGTACAGGTGGTAGATTTCACTGAGCTTTTAGATTGAAACTTTGAATAAATCAAAAATGTTCATTCTTACTTCTGGCAGCGTTCTCTTATGTTTTATATACCTAAGTGGGAAAATTATTTTATTCAGTACAGTTTTTTGTCATATAATATATTTCTTTTATAAAGAAAAGCCATCGCTTTTAAAATGTATTCTAAGTAAGTTTTCTTTCTGCACCTGTGGCCCCGTTCCCATTTCAGGTCACTGTGATTGGAATCAGCCCCATTCCTGCCCATAGACTCTTGAGAAAAGCCGAACGGTTAGGTCTCAGAAGCTCCTGTTTTCTTCCTCCTTGTGTCTCACAAAAAAGAATAAGGTCTAGGAAGGAGCTTGTTAAGAGTCTTAAGATTATTTTGTTTGGTTTTATTGTTACTCTGAAATCATTTAACCAGAGAACAGTTATCAAAATTGTCATTTTCAAGTCCCTTCCTCTCCTTTGGGTCTGCTTTACTCTTTCACGTGAGCCAAATGTTTACCCTTCCTCTTGTTATTTATCTGCCTTTCGCTGCTCCCTCCTCAAATCAAGAAGAAAATGTGGGTTTGGCCAAGTGCAACTGAAACAGCAAAATGTTAGACGCTAGCCAGGACAGATCAAAAGGAGGAATCTAGTTTCACAGACATTGTAAAAACTGTAATGTGCGAAGGAGATAATTTACTTCTGGCTTTAGTCTGATAATTCCACTTTATTGTATCTCTTCTCAACTAGGGGAATCTAGTTTCACGGACATTGTAAAAACTGTAATGTGCGAAGGAGATAATTTACTTCTGGCTTTAGTCTGATAATTCCACTTTATTGTATCCCTTCTCAACTATATTACCCATCACAAGATGCTTTACATGATTCCCCCGTTAAAGCATCTCTGAGTTCCTCTGCAGGTCTTCTCCGCAAGAGCAGAGAGCTGCGTGTGACATGACCTTGATCTGCCAGAAGTCTGGGTCCTGCATCCTCGTGGGCCTTGCACACTGTGGGGAGAGCTCCCCGCTCCGCCTGTTGCCCGAGCGGTTCAGCATGACAGTGAATCCGAGCTGAAGGCTGCCTGGCTTCCTTCAGCAGAAGGCAAGAGACCAGAGTCAGAAAGTAAATTAGTCCTAAAGTAAAGACGGTGCTTTGTAGGCATGCCTGGCTGGGGCAGGTACAACCAGTGTGTCTTCTGCGGTCTCGGCGGCATTCAGCATTGCCGTTCTTCCTTTGTGTCTTATTATGCCCTTTTCATATACGGGGGAACACACAAAATCCACTGCATCCTGTATCTTGACTTCACCAACAGTCTTGTGAAATGGGTTTTATTATTTTTTGCTTTTCAAAGAAGGACACAGGCTCAGAAAGGGGCAATGATTAGAAACTTTGTGTTCTCGGGCCCCCGAGCTGGGCTCTCCCCACATCCACCACACAGAGCCAGGCTAAGTGATGGTGTCCCTTGAATCTGGCCGGTGTTTTTCATGTTAAACTAATTTGTGAGCTCTATGAGTTTATATGTTTGTTTTTCCTGTCAACTTTTCCCCTGAAGTTTCTTGTTTCTCAACTTGGAATAGAAAAACCAATAGATTTTTAGGCCATTTTCCAAAAGATTGGCAGTATCGGAGTCACCGCAGGACGTGACAAAAGTCACAGATCTGAGGGATAAATGTGGAAAGGGGAAGAGGCAGTGCTTAACTTATGAAGGGAGGTAGGAGGCTGCACTGGCAGCAATATTTGCTTACGGTGGTCAAGAAGTGAACGCGGCACACTCACAGGGTGAGAGTGCTTTGCAGGGGCCCATGGCTCAGAGCGCTGGCTGGCGCTAGCTGGGCTCACTGGAGCATCCTGGTTACATAAGCATCTCTGCCTACCCCACGGGTGAGTTTCAAAATAAACTGTCTAACTGAGCAGTTTACCCATGGAGTTTGTCATTCATCCTCTCTGCAAACACTTAAGTGCTCTCTGGACAAGGAGGTCACTGTGCATTGGGGGAGGGACAGAAGTAAACAGGTGATCACAAAGCTGTGGTAAGAATTTATAACCCGAGCACAAGACCCCACGAGCACAGAGGGGAAGTTGCCTGTCTTTAAAGATAGAACAGTCAGATGACTGCGCAAGGTCAAGCTATCAAGATCCTGTTGATTAGCTATGTGCTCCGTGTCTGTGTACATTGCGGGGGGGGCGGGGGGGGTTGTACATTACCCCTACTGAACACTCTTGGAAGACAGATATTGTCATCCCCACGTAGAGATGAGGAAACACAGGCCCAGCGCAAGGTTAGAAGCTAGGCCTCTTACTCGTAGCACCGGTTCTTTCCAGAGTCACTCCACTGCAGCTGCCTGCACCCAGAGTGTTGGGTGCAAATGGCGCGATTCTCCCGAACCTTGACCTCATCATCCTCACCTCCAGCTGTGACTTGGGTGGACACGTAGAAAGGTTGGCTACCGACATCTGTAGGGGACTCAAAGTTGGGAGGTATTTGGATGAAGCTTCAAAAAGTCAGGATTACCTGTGAAGTGAGTGGAATATAGGAAGCATGGAGCTCACACAAATCAGTCACACAAACGGCATGGGGGACTCCGGGTCCCCAGCACCTGGAGGTCCTAGTCGCTGTAGGCTCTGTAAGCCATCGGCAATCTGAGGGCTCCAAGAGATGATCTGCAGGAAGGTGGGCTGCGTTGTGCAAGGCCACGCCTCCACTCCCGCCCTCTCCCCCTCCCCCGGCAGCCGAGCTGCTCCGGGCCAGGCTCTGCGTCTGAGAGGACAGTGACACACAACAGTCATTTGGATAACTCCAGCCCTGCGCTCTCGGGGGGGGGACAATGCAGGGCCAAGCGGAGGGGCTAGGTTCCTCTAATCAGGCCCCAGAACAGCGGTTAATACGGGGAAGGAACTGTAGACAGCTCAACGGGAGGACTATGGTAACCGCCCAGAGAGGGTCGGGAAATCCTGGTTGTGGCCCACGTGCTCCGCCTTAGTCCCGCTACTAGCCCCATTGGTTAGCCAGACTGAGAGGAGACTCCAGGGGAAACCGCAATCCCTGCCCTCCACCCTCATTGGCCGGCTCGGTCCGAAGTAGCTATTTGACCCCACCTGGCTCGCACCACACTTCCATTGGATGATTTGTTCGACCCAGATACAAACTCCGCCCCTCTTATACATTGGATAACTCTGTCCTAGGGGCGGTTCTAGTGAGGTTCGCCAACCGATTCTTTGCTTCCATTGGTCTTCTTTGATTTGAAGGGCGGATCTCAACGTAACGTTATCCGTGCCTTGCGTTCCCATTGGCTTCTGCCGCGCCCACACCCAGGGCCTCCCAGAGACGCCCATTGGCCGGTTCTGCCTGGAGAGGCCGGTGCGGACCTCAGTCGCGGGACCCTTGGCAGTTCAGGCGTCTGAGCGGACCCAGCAAGTGTTGGCCGCGGACATGACGCCTGAGAACCAGGTGGAGACCCAGCCGCTCCTGCGACCCCCTAGTGGCAGGTGAGCGGGCTGGGGAGCCCGGACCCGGGGCGCGGCCTCGCTCCTCTCCCGGCGTCCAGGCCGGCGCCGCTCACCGACCGCCTTATCCCCGCAGCGTTCCCCGCGGCCGCCGCGTCTTCCTCGCCGCCTTCGCCGCTGCCCTGGGTCCGCTTAGCTTCGGCTTCGCGCTCGGCTACAGCTCCCCGGCCATCCCGAGCCTGCGGCGCGCTGCGCCCCCGGCCCCACATCTTGACGATGCCACCGCCTCCTGGTTCGGGGTGAGACCTCCGGTTGGACACCATCTCCTTCACCCCTAAGATGGGCGCCGGGACCCTCCACGCCCCCCCCATCGGACGCGTGCCGGGACCCAACACACACTCCCCCTCGGATGCGTGAGGGGACCTCCCCTTGTCCTGCTTTGGCTGGCACTGAGACCGTCCGCCGAGTACATCCCGGTTCCCCTGCCTGGGGTCACCCTCTCCTCGACCACCAGCCAGGCACCTAGTCCCCTGCCTTCCGAGGCCGCTGAGGGTGGAGTGGAGGGCGAGGTTGGGCTATGATACCCTGGCGCCCCCCACCCTCCTCAGCCTGTGATCTCCCCTAGGCCATCGTGACCCTGGGAGCCGCGGCTGGGGGCGTGTTGGGCGGCTGGCTCGTGGACCACGCGGGGCGTAAGCTGAGCCTCCTGTTCTGCACTGTGCCCTTCGTGACTGGCTTTGCTGTCATCACCGCGGCCCAGGACTTGTGGATGCTGCTGGGGGGCCGCCTCCTCACAGGCCTAGCCTGTGGCATTGCCTCGCTAGTGGCCCCGGTGAGTGTCCCCTAGCCTCAGGCCCTGGGACCGAGCAAAAGGAGCAGACGTTGGGGCGTGGATCTCCCCTGGACCTCCTGCGTGGCCCTTGTCTGCCTTATCTCCCTAACCCTCGCAGTGGGCCTCCGAAAGTGCTGCTATTAGCCCCGTTTGCAGACGCAGTGACTTTCAGAAAGGCAAAGTCCTTTGTTCAGGCCCATGTAGTCAGTGGTGCATCGATTACCCAGGATTGTGCCACTTAACCCCCCGGCCTCCCTTTTGCTCTACAAATAAGATAGCATCTGTGGATGGTCAACAGAAGCCTCACAGTATGGCTTGGATCCCCGTTGTCATTCAGACCACTGACTACAGTTTCGCAGGAAACTCCTGTCAGGTTTGTCCCAGGGGCAAAGGCTGCTGCCACCTGCCGCCCCCCTTCACTGCTCACACACCAGTCCCCTTGTTGCTTCCCTGCTTCTGTGCCAGCGCCTGACCCCGCGCTGCCCAAGCTGACTTTGGTACTGTACAGACCGGCTGACAACCTGGCTCGGCCACTTCCCGGGGCAGAGCACCTCTGGGCCTCGGTTCCCTCCCCTGTGCAGTGAGAGTGACAGGTTACCTCATGCGGTGGGCGCGGAATGAGAGACTCCACACATTGGCCCTGTCATAGCTTGTGAAGGGCCGGGACCCCGGCAGCTGGGATTGCTGGGTGACCTGCTGCTGGCCGTAGGCTCAGATGACCCACCCCCCACGCCCCATCCTGGATGAGATCGAAAGCAGTGGCCCAGGTCCTCCCTGGCTGTCCCTCTTCACCTGCCACTCACTTCACCTGCATTTGTTGGGCAGCTGGTTTGGATTTTTATGTTTTGGGTTTTTTACTGGACAAAAACGTCTTAAGTCGTGGACATAAGGTATGGAGTAACCTGGAAGTGTGGGCGAGGCCTTTCTGGCCCCTGAGCCCAGTCACCTGTAGCCACTGAAACAGAGAGTTCCTTTAACTCCGAGGGCACCACGCCACCGGCCTGGGCATGACCTGGAGCTAGTTAGAAAGGCAGAACCCTGGGCCCCACTCCAGACAACTGCGCCAGAATCTGCATTTTTGTCGAGGGCAATGATACCATCAAAGGAAAGTTGGCAAAGCTCTGTGCCCCCGCAACCATCCCCCTACACGCAGCAGCCACATGTGCACCCTTAATTCCCTTTAAACGCCTGCTGCAGATCACTTGGTGGGTTGCAGGGAGGTACGAGGAAGGCTCTGACCTGGGGCTTACAGTGAGGGGCCCCGCCTGCAGCTCTCATCTTAATCGCCAACAGGTCTATATCTCCGAGATTGCCTACCCGGAAGTGCGGGGGCTGCTCGGCTCCTGTGTGCAGCTCATGGTCGTCACAGGTATCCTGCTGGCCTACCTGGCAGGTACAGTTTTCACGTTCTCTCTCTTGATCTCTGTATTGGCTGCATGGCCACTTTACAGATATGGAAACTGGAGTTCAGAGAGGTCACAGGACTTGCATGAGGTCACATAGCCAGTGCCCACGGTGCTAGGTTCCCAGATCCCCTCCCTGAGACCCTTGTATGTGTGGGTCTTGTGACTGAGTTCCTAGTGAGCAGAAGAAGGTGCTGTCCTCATCTTCCTAGACAGAAGCCCATCCTGAGGGTCTGGGGAGGGCTGACTGGTCAGGTCAGTACCTCGCTGTGCAGTGACAGTCCGAGGACTCCAGGGGCAGATGGGGCACCTCAGAAATCTTCAGCCCAGGAGCTCAGGGCCCAAGCCTGTCTCCCTCATAAATATCAGGGCTGGACTTGCAGCATGAAGGAGGTGGGTTCCAGGGGACCGGAGGTCAGAGCTAGGGCCCACACCAGAGACAGCTATGTTTTCACCAGACCTGGGGTAGAAAGAGGGCAGGCTTCACATCTGACAGCCCCAAATTAGGGGAGGACCTCTGCCACTCACTGGACACCGCTCCTGGGAGCCTCGCGTTCCCTGTCTGTAAGCAGAGATAACCACACCTCGTCCAAGGCTGGTGCAGGCTTACAGCCAGAGGCACCTGAAAAGGGCCTGCAGCAGCCCCAGGTGAGAATTGCCACGGAATGGCCTGAGAACCACGGGGAAAGGTGGGGGTTTGGGGCTCTCAGGCCTCATGACCGTGGCAGAGCCTAGGCCATGTGCCCTTTGGGTCTTTAAACTGGTTGATATGCAGGTTCATGGTCTTTCATTTTTACCCACTTACCATCCTGACTCTAATTCAGAGTCCTGCCGGCAGCCTGGCTACCGTAGGGACCCAGCATGTGTCGAAGCCCTGGTGTGTACAGACATTGGTATTTGGGACAGACATGTGGGTGTCGATATGACTATAAAATGATCTCCAGTTCATCATAATCTGCACTTGCGTTGATCAGTTCCTGTGACTTATGACCCTCTGGCGTTCAGTGAAAAGTCCCCCCATCCGGCCCCCCTTCCTCTTCTGGGAACCAGCCTTGCCAGACTCTCGGTGGCCTCCCAGAGGGTCTCATGAGGACTGGATGATGACTGCATATATATTCTCTTGCCCTGAAATTTTATACACACGATGCCACGTCATCCCCGTCCCTGCATAGCGAGCACCTCGTTCTTTGTCAGATGGCTACGTAAATACTCACTGTGCAGACATAGCACAGTGATGTGCCCGTTGTGGTTTCTACAGTCAGTGACAATAATGACAACATCAGTGACCGACTTGAGGGTAGCCATGCAGAGGTAGTGAGGTCTGCGCCCTTTGAACTGAGGCCCTGGGGTTGGTAAGGGCCGTCTCACCCCGGCTCTGATGTCTGACCCCCCGTCCAGGCTGGGTCCTGGATTGGCGCTGGCTGGCCGTGCTGGGCTGTGTGCCCCCCTCCTTCATGCTGCTCCTCATGTGCTGGATGCCCGAGACCCCGCGCTTCCTGCTCACTCAGCACCAGCGCCGGGAGGCCGCGGCCGCTGCACAGTTCCTATGGGGCTCCGAGCATGGCTGGGAAGAGCCCCCTGTTGGGGCTGAGCACCAGGTGAGGGGCTGGGAGCTGCAGCTGGGGGAAGGGGTCAGTGCAGCGTCACCCCTTTGCAGCCAGGGAGGACAGCACAGCCTGTTCCCAAGGGCGTTCACACACACACGGGCAGGGGTGCCGCGTTGTCCTGTGTGCCAGCAAGCGAAGGCCTGCGTGAGCCCCACTCCTCGGCGGGGCCCGTGCCTTGGAGATCACCGGGAAAGCCTGAACCTTGATCTTACTGAAGAGAAAGGCCAGGCGGGGTCCCAGGGACATGCAGGCAGACTTGAGGACTTGGACTTTTACCTGGGGGGCCGTATGGCAGGGGATGGGATTGAGCCTCTGCCACTTACCGGCAGCGTGACCATCCCATTGTTAAGCCTTCGTTTCTTCATGTAAAACAAGAGTCCAAGCACATGCCTGATGGTGGCGGTGGAGGAGAGGATTCGTCAGGGTGGAGGGTGGCTGCAGCCCGATGCCAGTGGGATTCTGGACCACCTGGCTCTTCGCCCATGTGCTCTCTTGGTGGCTCCCCAACAAATCAGGAAGGGGTGTGCAGACGAGAGGATCTTGTCACCCTTACAAATTGGGAGGCTGCAGTGAGGCAAAGACCTGTCTACAGACCAGAGGCCCAGATGGGGCCAAGACAAGAAGGCCTGAGGCTCACTCCCTCCGCCAGGCCTCCGGGTGGTGGGCCCAAAGCTGGGGGCCCCGCAGGAGAAGCACTGGTTCCCTGTTTCTGTCGAGCAGGGCTTCTGCCTGGCCCAGCTGAGGCGTCCGGGCGTCTACAAGCCCGTCGTCATCGGCATCTCGCTGATGGCCTTCCAGCAGCTGTCGGGCATCAACGCCGTCATGTTCTACGCAGAGACCATCTTCGAGGAGGCCAGGCTAAGGGTAAGAGGCTTCGGCCCCGCTCGCCTTGTCCGGGTGCCGTGCCAGCGCGGCCTGGTCCCCGGCCTTCGCCTGACCCGCTTCCGCCCGCCCCCCCAGGACAGCGGCCTGGCGTCAGTCGTCGTGGGCGTCATCCAGGTGCTGTTCACGGCCATGGCGGCTGTCGTCATGGACAGAGCTGGGCGGAGGCTGCTCCTGGCCGTGTCAGGTGAGACCCAAGGGCCCGGGCTCAGCCCTTGCAAGGGGAGTGACCCAGGCCTGGCTCCCCAGTGCAGGCTGGAGGGTCTTTACCGAGACCACCATGTGCTGCGAGGAGGACGGCAGGCATCCCTGAGAACGAGACCGAGATTTAGCGGGTGCGCTCGCTCAGTCCAGGCCTGCATACGTGGCGTCCGCGCATCGCGCCTTTACCTTTCAGTGAGCCTACAGAGAAGGGGCCATCAGGGCCCCTGTTCACGATGAGGAGACTGAGGGTCCTGGAGGAGAAGTGGCTTGGAAGCTTGCAGTGTTTGGGGGCAAATGACTTTACCTCCCTGAGCCTCAGTGTCGCCTCCGAAGTGGGGGTAATGGTGGGCCATCAGGAGGAGCAGGGGATGATCTGCGGGTGCACCTCCACGTGGACCGAGGCCCACAAGCACTCGGGACCGTGGGGAAGGCAGGGCCCATACTGCGCTGCCACCCTCACGACTCCCATCCCTCAGGCTAGAGGGCTCTGCTTCCAGGAGCTTCATGTAGTTCGTTGAGGTTTGAGGTCCAAGCCAGGGCTGGGCTGGGCAGGGCACTGCCCAGCCAGGGCTCCCGGGTACTGCTCACTGCCCCCTCGGCGGTGTCGAGCCCAGCCACGGTGCGGGGGCCGCCCTGGGCGGAGACCGCTGCTGCGGGAGCCACAAGCCTGGGCTGCAGCCGCTGCCCCCGCCCCAGCCCACTGCTGCCCCCGCCTGCAGGTGTGGTCATGGTGGTCAGCAGCAGCGCCTTCGGCACCTACTTCAGGCTGACCCAGGGCGGCCCCGGCAACGCCTCCCACGTGGACCTCCTGGCGCCTGTCTCCGTGGAGCCTGCCGAGGCCAGCGCAGGGCTGGCCTGGTTGGCGGTGGGCAGCATGTGCCTCTTCATTGCTGGTGAGAGGGGCCTGTCAGGATGTTGGGGTGGGAACCGATGGGGATACGCGGTCCCTGCTCTCGCTTGCTGTCTTGGCCCCCAGCCCTGCATCTGTGGCTCCAACCATGCACCAGGTGCCGGGCTAAGCCCTTCTCTGCTCCCCTCACTTGATGCCCACGTCAGCGCGCTGAGCAGGCCCCATCGGGATCCCATCCTGCAGAGAAAGGACCTGAGTGTGAGAAGTGGAAAGGACTGCCCAAGATCTCAGAGCTGGGGCGCAGAGCTGCCGGGCCCACACCGGAACTCAGGACCCCTCAGCCCGTGCCAGGCTGCCCAGCGAGGCGCCAGCCCCAGGCTCGGTGGCAGGCGGACGGTCTGGCCCCTGTGGGTTCTGATGCCTGTCTTATCTCCCGCAGGCTTCGCTGTGGGCTGGGGGCCCATCCCCTGGCTCCTCATGTCTGAGATCTTCCCTCTGCATGTCAAGGGTGTGGCCACCGGCATCTGCGTCCTCACCAACTGGCTCATGGCCTTTCTGGTGACAAAAGAGTTCAGCAGCCTCATGGTGAGTACAGGCCCTGATGGCCTCCCCCTCACACAGTCAGCATTTTAGAATTCCTCTCGGAGCAGAAGACTTTGGGTCCATGGCCTCATGTGCAGGCCGGGCCCCACCGTTCCGGGACGTTGGCTGTCTTGGTCAGGCGTGAGAGGGAGACGATGGGCCAAGACTGGGGGAACTCTTCGGACTATCTTGGTGGAAGACAGCAGGACAGGCCTCCCCACTGGATGTTGGGGACACAGGTCAGGAAGTCGGGCAGTGAGGGAAAACTCCATGTTTGGAGTTGACAGGCCTGGGCCCCAATCCTGTCTCAGCTGTTTCCCTGCTGCGTGGCAAGGGCTATGCCACCTACCTTCTCCGAACCAGCTTCCTTGGCCGAAAACAGAGGAGGGAGAGGTACCTTTCTGTTAGGGTTGATGGGAACATCAGTTCAGTTCAGCGGTTTGCTTCCTTCTCATGGACGGACTGACGCAGGCATGACCACTGCCTAATGGGCTTCCCGGCCACCTGAGGGGAAGGTGTTGGTCCATAGTCATTCATTCCCCAGGTCTCCTGGTACATGCCATATCCAGGCTTGTTCACAGTGCTGGAGACAACCAAGAATGAGATAGACACGGTCCCCTGTATGACAAGGGCTGGGACAGCAGTGGACAGTGGTGGGAGAATGAACGAGCAGGAGGCTGGGCTGGGACCTGGGGCCCGGGAGGCAGACCAGGGGGGCGTGGATGCCCAGGTCTGGCCCGGAGTCCGCCCGGGGCGCGGGCCCACTCAGGCAGCTGCCCTGGGGAAGGAGAGCGAGAAGAGAGGGGCCTGTGGATCTGGCTCTCGGGAGGTCTCTGGGGCTGGGCCGGTAGGGTAGACAGGCGCTGGCCAAAGGGAGCTGCTCACTCTTCCCTCCGTGCCTGTGGGCCCCGCGCGTCCCTGTGTGCTCACACCGCCCCATCTCCACGTGCTATTAGCTCACCCTTTCCCTCCAGTACCAAGAAGAGAGACTCCTCTGGGGGCAGGGACCTCAGAGGGCGGGGCCAAAGCCAAGTGCAGAGGGTAGGTCTGTGGGCCCTGGAGTCGGACCCCGGGGATGAGGGCCCAGCTGTCACTTGATGGTGCATCTCTGACCTGGGGCAGTCACTTCATCCCAGTGAGCCTCAGTTTCCCCAGCACACAGCATCCACACCTTGGGCAGTGCCCAGCCTCATGAGCCTGGGTGGGGCAGGCCAGGGCCATGGCTCATGATCGTGTGGGGGCTCCTGACCTTCTGCCACGGTCACCTATGGCACCCCCTCTCTCTGCAGGAGGCGCTCAGGCCCTACGGTGCTTTCTGGCTCGCCTCCGCCTTCTGCACCCTCAGTGTCCTTTTCACTTTGTCCTGTGTCCCTGAAACTAAAGGAAAGACTTTGGAGCAGATCACAGCCTATTTTGAGGGGCGATGAGAGCCCCTTCCCAGGAGCAGCTGCCCCTGCTAGCTGGGCTGGTGTGGACTTCAGAGGGGACAGAGCCTTCCTGTGACTTTGAGTGGGCCTCCGTCAGGGTCCGGACCCCCTGGCTGCCTCCAGGGAGCCAGGGTCCAGGACCACAGCCCCTTGCAGTCTTGTCCTCTGGGCCCCTCCTTTCTGCCCAGTTCTCTACAGCCCTGCGAGCCACGGACAGGAGGTTCCTGGTCCCTGGGCCCAGTTCCTGCCACTGCTCTGAGACTGGAGAGGCGGGGACATCTTGGAGGGTCTTGGCTGCCCTGTGGCCAGTCCTCCACGTACC
The DNA here is from genome assembly GCA_004026545.1 of Mormoops blainvillei. Taxonomy (NCBI): domain Eukaryota; kingdom Metazoa; phylum Chordata; class Mammalia; order Chiroptera; family Mormoopidae; genus Mormoops; species Mormoops blainvillei. The sequence goes on along the minus strand of PVJD01003717.1, from coordinate 74,819 downwards.
ATCTCTGTCATGACACAAAAGCGACTCGTGGCACCTCATTTTCTGGAGGAGGTGCCTTTGCAGGCCAGCTGGTGGCCAGGGTCCCCTCATAGGGCTGCATTATCGGGAAGGAACTATGTTTGCCAAATAAAAGACTTGACTCAGAAAATCAGGTCACAGCCTCTCCGTGAGCCACAGTTTGAGAAGAGCATTTTCCTGTCCCTTCCACAAGCCAGCCTTGCCGAGAACACTCATGGATTTACTTCCCATTCCATAACCTGCTTCATTCACTTCCCTGGCTGTGCAGCCCCCGCGTGTGCCCATCTCGGCACGTTCAGTTAGTTCTCAGGAAGCCAGCAAGCAAGGCCGTGGTCCAGGGCAGGGCAGTGAGGGGAGCAGTGAGGAGGAAGCCAGGGTTGGCTTCCAGGAGATTCTGCAGCAGCTGCTCTGGTTCCAGTAAAATGGGCCAGAGAACGCAGTATGGCTCTCAGCTTTAGCAAAGTCCACATTCCTGGGAGTCTTCCAGAAGCAAAGTCACATCTTCCATGTCGATAATTGCACATCTACATTGTCCTTAGTGCTGCGTGGTGGGCCCGTTGACAGGGCTGAGAACCACACTGTGATGTTGGATGGAATGTTCTACAAATGCCAGTTAGCTTAGCAGCATGGTTCAGGTCTCCCACATCCTGACTGATCTTCTGTCCACTTGATGTATCAGCTACTGAGAGTGAGCCGCGCACGTGGACATTTCACCTGCAGTTCTGCTGGGTGTTGCTTCGGGTACCTGGAAGCTCTCTCACGAGGTGGGCACGCGTAGGACTCGGACGTTCTCCTGATTGATTTGTCCTTTATCATCGTGAGAGGACCTTCTTTCTCCCTGGTAACAGTCCTCGTTCTGAGGTCTACTCTGTCTGACATCAGTGGAACCACTCCCACTTCCTTTTGGCTGGAGTTCCGATAGTCACTTTTTTCACAGCACTCTATGCTTTTCTTTGTGATGGAGTGCCGTTTGGGTTTCTCTGAGAATTAATACTTTCACTTTATTTTTTAAATTTTATTATTTTTTATTGATTATGTTATTACAGTTGTCCCAATTTTTCCCCCTTCGCCTCCCTCCACCCAGCACCCCTCACTCCCTCCAGTGATCCCCCTCCTTTGTTCATGTCCATGGGTCATGGATGTAAGTTCTTTGCCTTCTCCGTTTCCTATGCTTGCTGTTAACATCCCCCTGCCCATTCTGTAACTGCCAGTTCGTACTTCTAAATCCCTTCACCTTTTCCCCCAGTGCCCCAGACCCGTCCCCCCACTGGCCACCATCCCGGCGTTCCCCGCGTCTGTGATTCTGCTCCTGTTCACCTTGTCTGCTTAATTGGTTTTTTAGAGTCAGTTGTTGATAGTTATATATTTATTGCCATTTTAATGTTCATAGTTTTGTTCTTGTTCTTAGGTAAGTCCCTTTAACACTTCATGTAATAATGGCTTGGTGATGATGAACTCCTATAGCTTTACCTGGTCTGGGAAGCACTGTCCGCCCTCCCATTCTCAGTGAGAGCTTTGCTGGATAGAGTGAGCTAGGTTGTAGGTCCTTGCTTTTCATCACTTTAAATACTTCTTGCCAATCCCTTCTAGCCTGCAAAGTTTTCAGAAATCCGCTGACAATCTTATAGGAACTCCTTTGTAGGTAATTGTCTGCTTTTCTCTTGCTGCTTTTAAGATTCTCTCTTTATCTTTAACCTTTGGCATTTTAATTATGATGTGTCTTGGAGTGGGCCTCTTTGCATTCATCTTGTTTGGGATTCTCTGTGCTTTCTGGACTTGCATGCCTCTTTCCTTCACCAAATTAGGGATGTTTTCGCTCATTATTTTTTCAAATAGGTTTCCAATTTCTTGCCCTTTCTCTTCTCATCCTGGCATCCCTATGATGTGAATGTTGAATTCTGGAAGTTGTACCAGAGGCTGCTTATACTATCCTCAATTTTTGGATTCTTTTTTCTTCTTGTAGTTCTAGTTGTTTGTTTTTTTTCTTCCTTTTGTTCCAAATCATTGATTTGTATCTCGGCTTCATCCACTCTACTGTTGTTTCCCTCTAAATTGTTCCTTATTTCAATTAGTGTAACCTTTATTTCTGACTAGATCTTTTTTATGCTGCTGAGGTCCTCACTAATTTCCTTGAGCATCCTTATAACCATGGTTTGAACTCTGCATCTGATAGATTTCTTATCTCAATTTTTTTTAGCTCTTTCTTTGGAGTTTTGATCTGTTCTTTCATTTGGGCCATGTTTCTTTGTCTCCTCATTTTAGCAGCCTCCCTGTGTTTGTGTCTATGTATTAGGTGGAGCTGCTATGGCTCCCTGTATTGGTAGCATGGCCAAATGTAGGCGTCCTGTCGGGTCCAGTGGCACAGCATCCCCTATCTCCCAAGCTGGGTACTCAAGGTGCACCCTTTATGTGGGCTGAGTACACCCTCTTCTTGTAGTTGATCCTTGATTGTTGTTGGCTGGTCAATGGGAGGGATTTACCCAGGCCAGTCAACTGCAAGAACTGGCTGTGACCACTGAGCACCATTCTCCATCCTCTGTGGAGGATCAGCTGTGCAGGAGCAGGGTGGAGGTGCCCCTACATGGTCTGTAGCTGTCCACTGGGTATACAGGTGCTGGGGTTCCTGGGTGGTGCAGGCCAAGGTCAACCCACACCTATGTTTTGCCCGGGGCCACCGTGCCTGGGCTATAAAGCAATCCGGGATGGCTGCTACTTGGGCTTGGAGATTTCCAGGCAAAACCAAATTGTGAATCTAGGCTGGCTACTACTGCTGCTAGTGCTGGGCCTGGAGCCACTTAGCAAGAGGTATGGGACCTGGGGGCTCACTGAGGCTGGCTGTTGCTTGAGAGGATTTAGGAAGTTGTGAAGCATGAGCCAAGGCCAGCCATTCATACGGGAAAGTCTCTTAACAGCTTGGGTGGGCCCATAAGTTGGGTGGGACTGAGTCTCGGGGACCTCCAAGGAGGGGCAAACAGTGTTAGCCAGGTCGATGGAGTCTCAGATATGGCACCTGCCTGCCACTTTGTGGCTCTGTGGCTCTGTGTGGGGAAGGTTCAGAAAATGGATAATGGCCTCTGCGCACCTTTCTTTCTGGGAGAAAGCTATCCCGCCAGCTCTCACCTTGATGCCAGTCACTTCCATTTCTCCCTATATGCCACTGGTACCTTTCAAGCTGCTATCCTGGTGCTGGAGGAGTGTATCTAAGTCCATATGTAGGTTCTCTGAGAGGAACTGCCTGGTACTCCAGAAGTTTCTTCTACCAACTCAGTCCCCACTGGTTTTTGCAGCCAGAACTGTTGGGGACTTATCCTCCGGGCACTGGAGCCCTGGTGTGGGACTGGGACTCCTTGTTCTCGAGATATTCCTCCCAAATTTTTATCCATGACACATGGATGTGGGACCGGCCTGTTCCACGTCTGTGCCCCTCCTGACAGGCTGGATGGATGTGGTTTCTTTAATTCTGTAGTTGTCAGACTTCTATTCAACTTGATTTCTGACAGTTCTGAGTAATAGTTGTTCTATATTTTAGGTGTAATTTGATGGGGTTGTTCAAGGAGAAGAACTGTGTTTACCTCTGCTGCCTTCTTGACCAAAGCCCTAGACTCAGTACTTTCACTTTAACAATGAGCTTTATTAAGGCATATTTATGTGTTACAAAATTCAATGATTGTTGGTATAAAATTTGATGGCTTAGGTCAGATGCACCCAGCTGTGATCCACCACCACAATCAAGACAAGAGGACATATTTATAGCCTCAGAATGTCCCCTCATGTGTCTTTGCGGTCAGTCCCCTCCCTATACCTATGACCTCGGTACCCACAGATGTGTTCTGTGCCTATAGTTTTGCTTTTTCTAGACTTTCACCAAAATGGAATCATAAAGTTTGCAGTCCTTGGAGTCTGGCCTCTGGCCCAGCAGAGCAATGTAGACACGTCCGTGCTCTGCGTCCTTTCCACTGTCCAGCGGCAGCGCATTGGACATGCGGGCTCGTTCCAGCGTCTGACTGCGCTGAAAGAAGCTGCTGTAAATATTTGCAGACGGGTTTTGTGTAGAGTGGAACTTCCGGGTCACGTGTTAACTCTATGTTTAACTATTTTAAGAAGCTGCCAAACTGTCTTCCAAAGTAGCTGTACCATTTGGCATTCCCACCAGCAGAGCTCCTTCTCCCACACATCCTCAGCAACAGTTCGTATTCACATAGTTAAATTTTTGAAAGTTGTCTGCTACTCTCTGGTTTCCTCCGGAATCGCTTAATCGGGTTGTTTATTTGGCCCTTCTCTTTAATGCTGCTGCCTTACCTCAAATATGTGGTGAGCTTTGGTCATCCACATTTAGGAATGAAGGACTAGGGGGTTAATTGTAGCTGGTGTACCCCCTCCCCAGCTTTCTTGGTTCTGTTATGGAGTTGTTGCCTTTTGAACATCTTCCCTGTCATTTCAGTGGGATTTGGAGGAAGAGAGGAGGAGGTAAATGTGTAAGTTCAGTCTTCCGGCTTGAAATGTAAGCTTTCTTCCCTTTTTTGATGGTGATGTATTTGTTTGTCATTGGAGTCGTGGGATATGGCAAACAGTAGGTGCTCAAATAGTTGTTGAATTTATTATTATATTAGAACATAAATCAACCCTACGTTATTCCACATTCAGATAATTTCCAGTTTTCTGCTCACTGATGAATCTGCTATTATATAGATACAGATTTAGAGAAAGAAACGAGAGAGGCAATAGAGAGAGATTAGAGAGAGGAGAGATGACGGATGAGATAGAGGTGAGGTGAGGGAGTCGTTAGAGGAGAGAGTAAATGAGAGGGCTAATGAGAAAGCTGATAGTGACGAGGACGAGGTAGAAAATAGAGATGGAGGTGACGTGGGTAGAGGCGGAGGTAGTGGTGACGATGGGAGTACAGATAAAGGTAGAGAAAGGTAGAGACGGTGATGGGACTCAATTGTGTCCCCCTAAAACTCATATGTGGAAGTCCTAACCCCCAGGACCTTCGAATGTGACTGTTTAGAGATAGGGCCTTTAAAAAGGTAATTGAAATAAAAATGAAGTCGTGAGGGTGGCTCCTAATCCAATGTGACTGGTGTCCTTCTAAGAAGAGGGGATTGGGACACAGACACACAGGGAAGACCATGTGAAGACAAGGTGAAGATGGCCATTTGCAAGACAAGGAGAGAGCCCTCAGAAGAAACCAACCCAGCCAACACCTTGTTCTTGGACTTCCAGCCTCCAGAACTGTGAGGAAATAAATAGCTGTTGTTTGAGCCACTCAGTCTGTGGTCTTTGTTACAGTAGCCCTAGAAAACTGAAGCAGAGGTGCCGGTGATGAGGGAGGTGACGGAGGCGGAGGAGATGACAGAGTAGGGGGAGAGAACTAGAGACAGGCCCTGCACAGGCAACCAGAAATCTCTTAGGATTAAATCTCAGAGGTGTAATTGCTGGTCAAAGGAGTTGTGCCTCATGAAAGGTACTGTTCCGCCCTGTTAGGGTGCACCCCAGAAGGTTACACACCAGCTGCGTCTGAGAGGGGCCGATTCCTTACTGTCTTGGAATCAGTTCTCAGTGAGTCAGCACCAAAGACCAGAAGCAGGCCCTTCAGACAGACTCAGGAACACATTGGGTGTCTAGGGACGGGCAGCCTTGGCACCTGTGCAAATCACGTCCACATTTAACTCAATATGACAGGCCACGCACTGAGCTACCTTACAGGAAACTGGCCTTTGTACTGGATAACTTCTTGACAGGGAGCTTCAGGCAGGGGCTGCTTCCAGCTCCTGCTTCTGCAAATGGGAGCCAGTAGAAGACCCGAGAAGGCAGGGGATGGGTCGCCCCTCCCCGCCCCAGGCCGCAGCGGAGATGGTTAAACTTGTGGGCAAGGAGAACCTCATGTGGCTTCAACCCGACCTTGGCCTCTTTCCTCTGTAATCCAGGGGCCAGGCACCATGGCAGCTTGGTGAGTGAGCACCAGTGGACTTGGTTCAAATTCTGGTTGTACTACTTACTGTTTATGTGACCTGGACAAGTCACTTAACCTCTCCAGGTGTGTTTATTCATCAGTGAAATGGGCAGACTGATGCTCTCTTCCTCATGGGATTGTTGTGAGGATGGAGATAATTATGTAAAGCACTTAGAACTGAGGATGTCACAGAACAAGTGTTGGCTGTGGTGGGGACTGGGAGCTGTGTACAAGGCCGCTGTGAGGGGCAAGGTGTGCCTCTGAAAGGCACATTTGAAATCTTTACCCATTTTTCTCTTTATATTCTATTTCCTACCCAACTCCCTTAGCAACTCCCACCCATACCACCTTCTGAGTGCTACTAGCACCCACTTATGGGTACCAAAAACTGTGGACACACATGCTCTTCAGGGGTCCCCTTAGACTCTCCCTGGGGGCCTTCCCATCAGAGCACAGGATGCTTCAGGGACCAAGAGTCAGCCCCAGCTGTCAGTCCTTTATTTGTCCCAGGAGCCTGGCCCATCACAAACAGACAAAGGACCATGTGAAGCGGGACAAGACAGAACATTCCCAGAAGACAGGTGTAGCAGAATCTGTGCTTTACCCAGGCCACAGAAGATGGGTCTTTGTGCTGGATAACAGGGTAGAAATCTACACTGCCCACCAATACTCACTCCCATCTCCCACCCCAACCCCCACCCCGAAAAACTTCCAGAAGAATCCTGGCTTCTGCAAACCTGAGACAATGACTGCCCTAATGCCACTCAGTGGCCACAAGTGGAATTGCATCCGCTGAAGCTTGAAGCACTCTGCCATCTCCCAGTGGCCATGGGAGGGTCGCGATACCATGGCTGGAAACACTCTGCTATCGCCTAGTGGCCAGTCTGGGCTTAGCACGTGTTGGGCCTGTGGCTGCGAGGAGAACCGCACCAGCTGCAAGAGGCCCAAAGTCAAGGAATGCGGGTAGCCTCTGGAAGCTGGAAGAGGCAAGAAAACAGATTATCTCCCCTAGAGCCTCGGGAAGGAATATAACGCAGCTAACACCTTTATTTTAGCCGCATGAAATCCACCAGAAGCCCAAAGTAGAGAAGGGTTTATCTCATGCATGTGACTTGCCTAGCGGAGTTAATCCCAGTAAGATTCACGGAGGACCCACAAAGAGAATTATACTGGCAAAAACGCTACCAGACGCGACCGAAAGGGACCTTAGGACCCCCAAACTCATTTCTGCTACCCAGGTGACCACATTCCTATCTTAACATCAAAATGCCTCTAAAACTGAATTGGTTGTCCGAAAAGTTGCTTAGGTGGTGAATTCTCATCAGTGCTCTGAGAAAGCCCACTGAAATATCCCCTAGAGCAGCAGAGAAGCCTCCAAGGGCCAGAATGTTCAAGAATCTCCTCTCGCAATACTGCTGAGAGATCAAACACTCTCAAAGTATGTTTCTGTCCCTGAAAGTACTAAAGAAGTTCCCGCCAGCTGATAGATTTTATACAATTCCAGGCCACCAGGCTGCAGCAGCCTGTCACACTGCGGGACCCTCATTTCCTTTACGCTTCCCAAACTCTCAGTAGAGCTCAAAAAGGACCGTGAAGGTGACTGGGGTAGGGTCCGAGCTGACGGTCCCCGAAGGGGACCCTCACCACCCGCTGCTCTGGTACCAAGGGCCCAGCACCAGTGTAGACCTGCGCCTGCGCTAAAACTACCACTCCCAGGATCCTTCGCGCCAGGCCGCTTCCCGTGGCAGAGGCCCGGGCCGTTGGAGTCCCGCGGTCCTGAAGAGCGCGTGCCGCGCGGCATGACGGGAAGTCGGCTCTGGGAGCGAGCGCTGGCGGAAGCTCTCTAGGAAGCAGTGGCCACGAGGGTGTGCGGGGCACAAACGAGCCCCGAGGGAGGCAAAAGGCTTGGGCCAGGTAGAGAGCACGGGGGGGGGGGGGGGGGGGGGGGGGGGGGGGGGGGGGGTGGCGAGTGGAGCTTGGTGGGGCTGGGAGGCGCGCACGCATGACCGAAAGTGACGCTGTTTAGGCGCGTCCCCTTTGGCGGCCGAGCAGGAGCGGGCGTGTGGCCGCACCTGAGGCCGCGCGCGGTGCCCGGCAGCTCTGTTGGGTGGCCGGCGGCGACTTTCACGGGGTGTTCTGCTCGAGGCTGAGTTGTCGGTTGCGCCTCGGGCTCCCTAGCCGCGGCCTGGCTGTGCCTGGGAGACAGAGACCCGGCTGGACAGGCCCCACCGGAGCCGCCGGCGCCCGGCGCCGCGGGCTCAGCCCCGGCCCCCGGGGGGAGAGGCCGGAGAGGCCGCGGTCAGAGCAGGCCTGCGGAGCGGGGCCGGGGCTGCCGTGAAGCGGCGCTGGCGCCCAGAGCACTGCTGGCAGGCGGTGTCCCGCGCCGAGGTCCCAATGCTGGGGGAAGGTGAGGAGTGGTGGAGGGAACGGATGCAGGAGGCCGGCTTCTGGTTACTGCTCCGCGACCCGGACCGGAGCCCTGCGGCTGTCCTTTCCACTTGGGGACGGTCTTCTTCGAATTAAAAGTCCTGGGGTCAAAAAAGTGTGAGGAGCTCAGGCCTGGATAATCTCCGAAAATCCAACCCGGTACCACGATCTGCTTGATGGACCGATGGAGAGAATGGGGCCTGGGGAGGACAGTGGGACGTGCTTAGGGTCACCTCTTTCTTCGGACCTCCCGGCTCTAAATGTGAAGTCGTGGCGGGTCCTGGGGATTTGGAGTCCTGTTGAAGCTGCGGGGTGCCTGCCAGGCCTCTTAACCTGTGTTTCTTCAAGGAGGAAAGGATAAAATAACATTAACTATCTCGATTATCTCTAAGACCTGTAAGCATCAAATAGCGTTTTCGAAAGCATTTTTGACGCCTTGGAAAACAGAACAAATGTGCATTTAATCTTATCCACCGAGGCCTGGGCCACACTCCCCTGGATCAGGGAGTCCCTGGATTGGTTAGCAACTCCATCCCGACATCCAGCATGTCGTGTTGTTTTTCCCAGGGTCCCGAGAAGGCAGGCAGGCGGTTGTCATCCTCTCGAAAGAGGTAAAGAAGACACGGGAGTGAGGGACAACTCAGTAACGGAAGGTCTGTGCTAAGACCTGTATCCGGACCTTTTTACTTTTTTTCCTGAGGACTACTACCTCTCCTATTTTTTTCATTGAGATATAATTCATATACTGTAATATTTTTTAAAGTATATGATTCAGTGGCGTTTAGTACATTTCTGTAGTTTGTACAACCATCACCACTATTAAATTCTAGAACATTTACATCACCCCAAGAAGAAACCCATACCCATTAACCATTCCCTCTTCCCTAGTCACTGGCAACCACTCATCTACTTTTTGTCCGTATGCATTTGCCCATGCTGGACATTTCATAAAAACAGAGTCGTGCGATGTGTGTGTCTGACTTCTTTCACTTAGCATAATGTAACATGAGCGAATACCTCCTTTCCTTTTATGGCTGAATATATTCCATTGTATGGATATCCCACGTTTTATCTGTTCCTGGGTTGATGGACATTTGGGTGATTTCCAGTTCGGGCTGTCATGAATAATGCTGTGAACGTGCGTGCACCAGTTTTCGTGTGGAGGGAATTGTGTCATACGGTGACTGTTCAACTTTCTGAGGAGCTGCCAGACATTTTCACAGTGGCTGCACGGCTTCACATTCCCAGTTACACTCACCCAGTGTGTGAGTGTTCCAGTTTCTCCACAGCCTCATCAACACGTTTTCCGTCTCTTATTTTAGCCGTGTAGTAGTGAGTGTGAAGTGGTACCTCATTATGGTTTAATGTGCATTCGTCCAATGATTAATGGTGTTGAGCATCTTTTCATGCACTTTTCAGCTATTTGTATATCTTGCTTGGAGAAATAAGTATTCAAACTCTCTGCCTATTTTGAAATTGGGTCCTTTGTCTTCTTATTGTTGAGTTTTAAGAACTCTTTGTATATTCTGGATGTGAGACCCTCAGAAGATTTATGATTTGCAGATTTTTTCCCCATTCTATGATTATCTTTTCACTTTATGGTATCCCTTGAAGTGCACAGGCTTTTTAATTTTGATGAAATCCAATTTATTTTTTTCTTTGTTTGTGCTTTTAATGCCATATCTAAGAAACTATTGCCTATTATAGGTCATAAAAATTTATACTAGGTTTTCTTCTAGGAGTTTAGCTTCTACTTTAGGTCTTTGATCTATTTTGAGTTCATTTTTATTAGCGGTACAAGGTAGGCGTCTAACTTCATTTTTCTTTTCTTTTCTTTTCTTTTTTTTTTTTTTTTTGGTGGATGTATAATTGCCCCAACAGCATTTTTTTTTAACAGACCATTCTTTCCCCATTTAATTTCTTGTTGAAAGTCAGTTGTTCATAAATGCGTTTATTTCTGGTCTCTCAGTTCTTCTCCATTGATCCGTATGTCTATCCTTATATCAGTACCACACTGTTTTAATTGTTGTTTTGTAGAAAGTACTGATATTATGAATGAGTTTTTCAGTTTAGTTCATCTTATTCCAGATTGTTTGACTATTTCTGGGTCTCTTTCATTTCCGTATGAATTTTAGGATCAGTCTATCAATTTCTGTTAAAAAAAAAAAAGCCAGCTGGGATTTTGATAGGAAATGCACTAACCCACAATGTTAGCTCTAGTGTACTGTCGTGCACTTCCTTTGTTTTTATTCCTAGGCATTTCATTATTTTAATGCACTTGTATATAGAATTGTTTTACATTTCATTTTTGGATTGTTCTTTGCTAGTAACTAGAAATATACCTGGAGAAATGTCTGTTCGATCTTTTACCCACATTTAAGTGGGTTGTCTCTTTATTGAATATTCATCATGTATCCCGCAACCTTGATGTACTTATCTATGATTGTTTGTGGATTCATTAAGATTTTCTGTATCATGAAATCATGAATATAGTTTTAACTCTTCCCTTCCAACCTGGATGCCTTTCTCTTTTTCCTTCCCTTGCCTAGTTGCCCTGGCTAGAACTTCCAGTAAAATACTGGATAGAAGTGGCGAGAGCACACACCTTTGTCTTGTTTCCTGCCTTATGGGGAAAGCATCAGGCTTTCACCTTAAGTGCAATGTTAGCTCTGGGCTTTCTGTAGATGCCTTTTCTCAAGTGTAAGAAGTTCCCTTCTGTCTTAGTTTATTGTGAGAAAGTATCATGAAAAAGTATCACATTTTATAAAACAGCTTTTTTGGTGTTATTGAGATGATCATTGTGTTTTTTTTCCCTTTGTATTAATATGATGTATTACATAGATTGACTTTTGTGTGTTGAGCCAACCTGTGTTCCTAGGTTGGATCCCACTTGGTCATGTAACCCTTCTTTTGATTAGGCCACTCTCCAAAGAATTAATAAGGTACTATTTGTAAATGATATACTTACTTGCTAGACATTGTGCCAACTGCTTTATCTGCATTTTCCTTTAACCTTCAAAGCAACAACTTCACAAGGGATTATCCCCATTTTGCAGATGAAAAAATGAGACCTAGAGAGGCTGCATGATTTGCACACTGCTGGTAAGTGGTAGATCTGGGATACCTAAGAGTCTGTTATACTCTAATGCCTCCATAAGTCTGACTGAACTGATGGGATTTCCGAGGTAGGAAAGAGAGAATGGGGAAATTTACAGCTCTCTGCAAGTCTGCAGATTCAGCCCCAGTGCCCTGAAGCTTTCAGTGTCCTTTGAATCCCCTCTTCAGAGTGAGAATGTGAGACTGTCTAGCTTGGTGAGCTGCAAACTTTTATGCCTCATGGATTCCTTTCTCTTCCTCCAGAACTACCTTCTCCAGACCTTACCCCTTCCCAAGAGGAAAGCACAGGAGAGGAAGGAATGGTGGCTGGTGTGCTCAGAGCTGGGCCACATGTAAGTTGGAAATTTACTCTGAGAGGAGGCCTCTTTTATTATGTTAATATTAGGAGGGGTGGTTGTTCCATGTTAATTACAAAAGGAATTCATATTCATTAAAAATATAGAAGACACACAATGGATGATACTGAGGAGGAAGAATGAATAGGCACTTGATTTGTGGGGAGCTGCAGGAAAGGGAAGGGTAACACCCAGGTTTCTGGGTGGCCGACGAGGTGAAGGGAGACACTCCTGGGTTGAAAACAGACACAGACTTCCTTACCTTGGCTAACATCTTTCTCTTGCTCCCTCTGAGCCATCTTCTCCCACAAGCCCAGCTCAATGATTGCTCACCCCCAGCCCTCCACCCAGGATTCCTCTGCTATTATCTCCTAAACTGGTCTGTCCATCTCTTTGACACATTATTAGAGGCGGTGCGTATGTGCCTGCCTCCTTCTGTACGTGTGAGGTGTGACTTCAGGGATACTTATTAAAGGTTCTGAAAACATTCAGATTTTACATTTGTTGGCTAATTTGCACCTCATTCCTCATTGCGTAAACACACATTCTAATTTTTTTCCCTTAATTCTCAAGCAGCTGTTATTTTCTGTTCAATTACTGTTCATGTATATACACATATTTTGTCTATTCTTATGTATAATCAATTGTACCAAAATTATAAATGTGAAGACGAGACTGTATTTTTTTATTTTTGTGTCACTATCCGATAGTGTTAGGCATATAGTAAGTACTTTGCTATAACTACCCATCACCCACAGCCACCAACCACCCCCCCTCTTCTCCACCCATATCTTAGTGTTACTGGGCAAAAGCTATGCTTGTTGTTTCAGAGATCCACACCCTTCGGCAATGTGACGAAAGCTTTTACTCACAAAGAGTGGAGGTGTTCGGTCCCTGCTCCAAGGGGCAGGTTCAAGGAGGAGACACCAGAAAAGTCCAGGAACTTGGTCCTACTGGGTAAGGAACTCATTCAATACAGAACCTGCTCAATTCTGAAAACTGCTGAGTGATCCCAAATTGCTCTGATACCCTGGAGGGACAATGTCATTCTTCCTTGTTCCCTATTTGAAAAGGTCTCTGCCTTCTTGGTTGGAAGATAGGCATTATCATTTTCCTCCCCCTGAGGCAGCACCTCACCATTTTCTTTTTCCCCAGGAGGGTTGGGGTGACCTCCAGGCCAGTTCCCTCCACCAGTATTAATTCCCCATCTTCCTAAGTAGCTTGCTTTATGAGCTTAACTTGACTCCTTGGCTTGACCTCCTCTTTGAGGCTGTTTCTTTTTTTTCCTGAATAGATTTTATTACACACAGAGGAGGTGGGGCTCAGTCCTTGGCTGCTGCCTTCCTCATGGCTGCAAGGACATTGCTCAGCTCCTCTTCATCCTGGCATGGGTGTGTCCCCACCCTTTTGATGATTTTCAAGGTCCTCTTGTCCTTAGAGACCTTGATCAGCTGCATGGCATACCACTCATGGCAGGGAGACACACCTCTCAGTTCCTGTCCTGCGTGAACTTGGTGCGCTTGGTGAGGGGCCTGTGGCGGTGGCTGCACCTGGGCTTGCTCGTGTTCTCAGTCACCTTGTGGCACTTTGTGGAGGCCATGGCCGCTGCTCCTCAGTGGTTGCTGCAGCCAAGGCTCTTTCGTTAGCTCCTTACAGAATTGCTTACCAAGGCACTGGCACCATGTCTGTCTTATTACTGTATGTGCTTAATACGTATTTGTTGAATGAATGAAATTAATGACCTACTAGCCTGTTTCCACTCCCCCTGAGTTCTGGGTGGCCATTAGGACAAATCTATCTCTAAAGCCTGTTTTTCTCCCCTTGAATAGGACTGCCAGTTTCCCAGCCTGGCATGAACTCCCAGTTAGAAGAAAGGGAAAGCCCGTGGATGCTGGAGGGAGAAGGCCTGAGTACCTGTCCAGGTAAGTGAGCAAGCACTAAGCCAATCAGTCTTGGGAACAAAAGCCCCTTTGAAATCCGCATTAATGCATTTGATAAGGGAACAGTGACTGGGGGTACAAAGGTGAAACCTGGAATACAGATGGGGTTTGGGCTATTTGAAATCTGAATAGGAAAGACCACTTTGAGGAGGTGACATTGGAGCTGAGATCTGAAGGAAGAGAATGAACCAGCCATGTAAGTACTGGGTTGGCCAAAAAGTCTGTTTAGTTTTTTCTGTAAAATAAAAGACACATTTTTCATTTCATCAATAATTTTATTGCTCTGGATATTTTGAGTATGTCGGCTGTCTCCCACTATTGGCTTCTAGTGGGTAGAGGCGAGGGGTGCTGCTGAATATCTTCCAGTGTGTAAGACAGCCCCACAGCAAAGAATTATTTAGCCAAAATGTCAATAGTACCAAGAAATTCCACAAACTGCTTTTGACACGTTCAATCAGTCACAGCCCCTTCTCCATACACTGCACTAATTTGTTTGCATTTCTGTTGCATTTTAACCTTCCTTGAAATAATAAAGCATAACATGCTGAAAATGTTGCATATCTTCTTGCATCTTCAATATTAAAATGGCTGCACAAAAATTCGGCAATTTTGATAAGTTTTTTTTTTTAAATACGTGCTTATATAACAGCTGTCACAATACAATCTAACAAAATTGTTTCAAATGAAGTTAAAGAAAACTAAGTGCTACTAGAGCCATTGTACGGGAAAAACTAAACGAATATTTTTGCCAACCCAATGTTTGGGGGACAGACATTCTGAGCCACAGCATGTATTGAGGATTTGAGTAGGGGATGAGCTTGGCTTGTATTAGGGTTAGAAGACCCTAGAACTCAGTGAACAAGAGGGAGAGTAGTAGGCAAGGGCCAGACCGTGGAAGGCTTTGGTGGCCCATGATAAGGGATTTACATTTTACTCAAAAAGATAGGCAGTCATTGAGGGTTTTGAGCAGGGAAGGGACAATATTTGATTTGTGTTTTAAAAGATAACTCAGCAGGTATGTGGAGAATAGACTAGTAACAGCTGGGAGATTAGCTAAGACTCTTGCAGACGGCTTCCAATGAGAGATAATGGTGGGTGGTAAGGAGGATTCAGGATGTATTTGGGTATTAAAGGCCAAAAGGACCTGGTAGTTAGATATAAGGGCACGAGCATTAAGGATGACCTTGGCCGGAGAATTTGGGTGAATGAAGAAATTGATAAAGACACTGGCTTAAAAGGGAAAACCAGTTCTGTTTTGGGTATATTCAGCTTGGAGTGTCATTAGACAGCCTGACACAGGATGCAGCACTGAGGAGAGAGGTGGGCTGAGGTATGTATGACAATTCATGAACATCACATGATCTGAATGAATATCATATGATCTTCTGAACTGATCCTTTTCCTGTCACTTTTCCTCTCTTTGCCATCTTTTACTCAGAGAGATGCTCAAAGTCATATGTGATCTAATACAGAGATGCTCTCAACCAGAAACGGGGGACCTCTGTGCTCACACTAGACTAGGTGTTAGTGTGAGTGTGCACGTTAGAGGGAAACCTGCTTAATGTCAAGCTGTTTTAAGATGTTACAAGGAAAATGTCCCAGATGGTAATAAGCACTCATGAAACTCAGGTACCATTCTGGGTTCATTATGTGCTTTGACTCTTTCTTAATCCTAATAGCAGTTCTGCAAAAGAGCTACATTCACAAATAAATCCAAAGCATAGAAAAAGTAAGTAATTTGTCCAAAGTCACACAGCTAGTAACAGGTGGAGCCATGATTTGAACCCACAGTCTGGGTCAAGATTCTGTACAGAAATTGAAATTAAGGTGACCTAGAACTAACCCTGCTATTCCCCACTCTGATAAATAAGGTAGAAATGAAAAGAATCTCTTCAGTTAAACTGTGAAAGGAAACTCCATAGCCCTCCTTAAATAAAGCTTCACTCCCTTACCTACAAACCCTGACATAGGAAGCAGAGGTGTCTGAGACCTTATGCTTCACTTTTAATACTTCCAGGTATTATACACTCATTCTTGGGCTTCCAGTCCAAGATGGCGATATAGGAAGATCTTGAACTGACCTCCACCCACAAACACATTGAATTTACATCAAGAGGCAGAGCGAGTCCCCTGAAGAACTGAGAGCTGACTGAACAGCTTCTGCACAGGAAACGAGAGAGACCACATGGAAACCCAGATGTACTGTGGGAACCCCAGTCCCAGTGCACTGACCTGCAGTAGGGAAGGGTCACTGAAGGGCGTACTTGCAGACTTGCCCACCCTGGGGAACAGTGAAAAAACAGTGGTTTAAAGAGCACCTAAACGACCCAGGAAGGAAATCCATTGACTAACCGCACAGCATCTGGCAAACAGGAGGGGAACTACCAGAAAGGAGCACACGGTTTGTTGTCCTCCCGCTCCCCCTGGATCACATGGGCAGGAGCACAATCCAGGGACTCAGACCAGCCAGCCAAGGCCATCAGAGTGCACACCAGGCTCTGGGCCCAAACCAGCTCCATGGCTTGTCCCCACAGCTCCCCACAGCCTGCAGCTGCTCTAGTTACAGCTCCAGGTTCCCATGCTACACAGCTTACCCCTTAAGGTTCCTTGTGGCCGGCTACAACGTCTAGCTTGCCTTCCAGGGTGGTTTTGGTGTGGCTCACATCTGCTCCAGCAATAGCTGCAGGCCCCAGAGCAGCTTGACCGCTGGACTCCTCATGGCCTGATCCCATTCCAACTGGTCTGCCAAGGTGGTCCCAGCACAGCTTGCCCCCAGGACTCCTAGTAGCTCACACCAGCTACAGCTAAAGCTCCAAGCCTCATTGTGGCTTGCCCCTGGATTCCCTTCAGACTAAGGCTCCAACTACAGCTCCTGCCAGGGTGGCCTAACACAGCCTGTTCCTGGGGCTCTCTGTAGTCAGAGCCCACTACAACTATAGCTCCAGCCAACCCGCCAAGGCAGCCCAGTGAGACTTGGCCCTAGGACTCCCTGTGGCCTAAAAATGGCTCCAACTACAGCCCCTGCAAATCTGCCAAGGTGGCCCAGGCGAGGCTTGCCCACAGGATCCACACAGCCCATGCCTGTTCCAGCTTCAACCAGCTTGCCAAAGTGGCTCCGGCATGGCTCGCCCCCAGTCTTCCTGCGTCCCACGCCTCCTCCAAGTCCAGCTGATCTGCCAAACAGTTTACACAAAGGGGAAGGAAGCTCCTACACAAAGCCACTCTTTCCAGATATAGAGAAGTTGCTGTTTTGCCTAATTCACAGAAATAAACAGACAGCCAAAACAAGGAGACAGAGAAATCTTCCAAATGAAAGAACTGGACAAAACCCCAGGAAAAAAAGTAAATGATATGAATTAAGAATTCAGAACACTGGTTATAAGGATGATGAATTAACCCAGAAGAACAGATGAACCCAGCAAGAGACAGAAAATATAATAAACCAATTGAGAACTGATAACTGAAATGAAAAATAGAGGGAACCAACAGATTTGTTATTACAAAAGAATGAGCTGGAAGAGAAGTTAATGGAAATCATCTAATTAGAACAGCAAAAGTAAAAAAAAGAATGACAAAAAATGAGGAGTTTTAGGGACCTCTGAGACAACATCAACTGTACCAACACTCAAATCATAGCAGTCCCAGAAGAAGAGAAAGAGAAACCCATTTAAAGAAAGAATGACTGGAAACTTCCCCAACCTGGTGAAGGAAACAAATATCCAAGGCTAGGAAGCAGTCCCGAACAAGATGAATCCAAAGCTGGCACCCACATATCGTAATTAAAATGCCAAAGTTAGAGAATTTTAAAAGCAGCAAGAGAAATGCAACTAGTTAAAGAGTCCCTATAACTCTATCAGCTGACTTAGAAATTTTGCAGGCCAAAAGGGAACAGTGCAGTATATTTGAAATGATGAAGGGCAGGCAGGGGAGGGGAGACCAAGAACACCTTACCTAGCAAGTTTATCATTTAGAATTGAAGGCTAGTTTCCCAGACAAGCAAAAGCTAAACCAGCACAGGAAAGTATAGGGATGATGTCAGCATTATGGTAGAGTGCGGAGACTTTTTTGTATCTCCCCATAAATTTATAAGTCAGACATCTGTAATCCAACAAAGGTTCCTTTTCACACGCCAGCTTGCCTGAGATGGCTGTACATCGGTACATCTGAAGGCAGGGATACTGGAATGCACCAGGGGAGGCAGGATGGGAGGAAGGACAGGGCCAGTGTCTGCAGATGCAGCTCAGCGGCTCTACCTAACACACCAGCAGAGTTGTTGGCGTGTGCCCCGCCCCCCACCCCCTCCCACACACACACCAGCCCAGCAGGGGCTAAGAAGCGCAGAAGCAACATTAGTACCCATGAATCTGGCTCCCTCTCCCCACCCCCCATTGCAGCAGAGCCAGTTAGCAGCAGAGCCAGTTAGCAGCAGCACGGATGTGTCTAACAGCACAGCAGTGCTGGTGGCCACTAGGAACAAAGAGGCAGACCTGGAGGCCTGTGAACTCAGCTCCTTTCTCCCACCTGCACCATGGTGGTTATGCCCCAAGACCAAGGCGACCCAGCTACAATGGGGACACCTACCATGATCCCTGAAGCACAAGTAGCACAGGTAAGCAAAAAATGAAAACTTGTACTATGTCTCACCTTCTAATAGCAAATAAAACAGACCTCTAATTATCAATCTGTTGAATGAATCCTTAAGATCAAAACAGTATCTAAACAGGAGGAGTCCACTATCTCAAATACACAGGCAGAGGAGCAATCCATCAAGTACCGTGAACAACCAAGGTAACATAGTAACTTCCAGATGTCCAGAAACCAATCTGAAAGTTATGGAAGACCGATTTTTAAGATATGTCATGAAACTCAACAAGATACAAGAAAACTCAAAGGCACTTCAGTGAATTAAGAATAAAATTAACGAACAAAAGGAATACTTTACCAAAGAGATTGAAACTGAAAAAGAATCAAATTCTACAGCTGAAGAGCTATCAATAAATGACATGAGAAATACATAACATTTAAAAAGCACTGGAAATAGAGCAGACCAGATTTAGACAGAATCAGTGAACCGAGAACTGAGTTTAGAAAGCAAACTCTTTGAGAGCTGACTCCAGTAGAGCAACATGAGTACAGTGGGTATCTCAGAAAAGGAGAGAAGGGCACAGAAAGCTTATTCAAAGAAATAACTGATAAGAACCTCACAAACCTAGGGAGAGAACTGGGCAGCCTAATACAAGAAGCTACTTAAGAATTATGAAATTAATGCAAAAAGACCTCCGAGATACATTAAAGTTGTCAGATGTTAGTGATAAAGAGTTCTCAAGGCAGCCAGGGGAAAAAATGACAGTAACCTACAAAGGAAAACTCATCATATTATCCTCAGGTTTCTCAGTAACCTTACGGGCCAGGAGGAAGTAGGACGATACGCTTAAAATACTGACAGAAACCGCTAGCCAGAATATATCCAGCAAAAATTATCCATGATAGATAAATGGGTGAAGGTGTCATGCATACATATCATGGAATATTACTCAGCCATAAAAAAATAGCATCTTGTTATTTGCAAGGATATAAATGGACCTAGGAAGAATTATGTTAAATGAAAAAAGCCAGAGGAAGACAAATACCGATTGATTTCACTTTTATGTGTAATCTAAAAAACAAACTCATACAGAGCACAAACTGATGGTTGCCAGAGGGGAGGGCGGTGGGAGGCCAGGTATAACAGGTTTTTATAACTTACATTATAAATTAATATTGTCATTGGAGAACATTAGAAAGTACACATAAGCATCAAAGGAAACAATAATTGTCCCTGATCCCACAACCTAAAGACAGTACAACTTATACTCATGTGGTATTTTCCCAGTGTCTTTCTGTAAAAGGAATTATAGTGCAGAGATTTCAAACATGACTCAGTTGCTCAGAGTCCCACAGTTGGCTGTGCTATGGTCATCCCCTCATCACTCAACATTTAGGTGTTTTTCTTTTGACAGATGTTGTGATGAGCACCTGTCCATCGCAGCTTTATGTAATTTCTTAATGGTTCCTTAGGATAAATTCTCACAAGTGGAATTCTGAGGTTAACAGTTTAAAGACTTGACATGTGCAACCATGTCGTTTTCCAGAAAGGTCCCAACTTACAGTGCTGCACTCTTACCAACTCTGGAATTAAACCATTTTTTGAAATCTTGAATTTAAAAAGTGAAAAAAATTCATGTTGCTGCATCAGTCATCAGCTTTTTAAAGTGAATTATTTAAACCTGGTAAGCAGATTACCCAAAGCGCACTGAGAATTCTGAGGCTAAGAAGATAGCTTGGGACTACCTAGAACATGGAAAGGAGTATTGCATCTGAGGTGGAGGATCAGGATAAATTCATCCCTTTGCAGTTTAGGAAAGGGAGGGCTAATGTCTCTTGAAGTCATCTTAGTCATTATTCATGGTTTAGAACAGAAGTATAAACCAGTAATGTTCTGGGTGAAAGGAAGTGAAGCACCAGACCTGTCTTCATAAGAGGTCAGCCAAATTCCTTCAGCCTTTTGTATTTTAGTAGCATCTTCTCTTCCACCAAAGTAATTTTTAAAACTGCCTTTCTAAACTTTTTTTCAGACTGGAAGACAGTATCTGAATCACCGCCAGAGCCGACCGTTTCTGAAGAGTCATCCCAAGACCCAAGGGTAGAGCGTCCCCCTGTGGAGTCAGATCATAGGAACTGTGAACTGGGGAAGAGCTTTAATCTGAGACCAGTCCTTTCTCCACAACAGAGAGTTCCTATAGAAGTGAGACCCCATAAATGTGAAACACAAACGGAGAGCTTCAGGAAAAATTTAGACATAATTAAATCTCACAGAGCGAAACCGTACGCATGTAATGAATGTGGCAAAGCCTTCAGTTACTGTTCTTCCCTTTCGCAGCATCAGAAGAGCCACACTGGAGAGAAGCCGTATGAATGCAATGAATGTGGGAAGGCCTTCAGCCAGAGCTCATCGCTCATTCAGCACCAGAGGATTCACACTGGAGAGAAACCTTACAAATGCAGTGAGTGTGGAAGGGCCTTCAGCCAGAATGCAAACCTCACAAAACACCAGCGAACTCATACTGGAGAGAAGCCCTACAAATGTACCGAGTGTGAGAAAGCCTTCAGCGACTGTTCGGCCCTTGTCCAGCATCAGAGAATCCACACTGGAGAGAAGCCCTACGAATGCAGCGACTGCGGGAAGGCCTTCCGTCACAGTGCCAACCTCACAAACCACCAGAGGACTCACACAGGGGAGAAGCCCTACAAGTGCAGCGAGTGTGGGAAGGCCTTCAGTTACTGTGCTGCGTTCATTCAGCATCAGAGGATCCACACAGGAGAGAAACCTTACAAATGTAACGCATGTGGGAAGGCCTTCAGCCAGAGTGCAAACCTCACAAACCACCAGAGGACTCACACCGGAGAGAAACCCTACAAGTGCAGCGAGTGTGGGAAGGCCTTCAGCCAAAGTACAAACCTTATAATCCACCAAAAGACTCACACTGGGGAGAAGCCATACAAATGTAATGAATGCGGGAAATTCTTCAGTGAGAGCTCAGCACTTATTCGACATCATATAATTCACACTGGAGAAAAACCCTATGAATGCAATGAGTGTGGCAAAGCATTTAACCAGAGTTCATCCCTCAGTCAGCACCAGAGAATTCACACTGGTGTGAAACCCTACCAATGCAGAGAGTGTGGGAAGGCCTTCAGGTGTAGTTCAGCGTTCATTAGACACCAGAGACTCCACACTGGAGAGTAACTGGGAACATGATAAACACAGATGGAGACTTGACAGGCAGTTTGAAAGCCTCTGGAAACACCTTACTTTGTATCCCAGAGTCACATGCTTTTACACCTTTAATAAAGTCACTATTTTATGTGGAAGGCCTCAGCTTTTCTCAACATCTCCTGTAAGCTTAAACCCAACTCAAACTCAAGTTAGCTATTCAGTGGGCCGAAGTGCTTTTTGTGTAGCAGGTACTCCAGAAACCTAGGTTTATAAGGACGTGACCAAATCAATGAAAACTTGGTTCCTACCTAAGTGTTTTGGCGATGGTTCTCTCCTTGAATGACCACTGCTATAAAAGATGTAATATTGGCCAGAAGGAGCATTTATTATGGGATCAATAGGTATCTGATTTGGGGGAAGTAAACTCAAGTGAGAAAAGGATTCTAGGGTCAACCATTAAATGCTACAATCTCACTGGGGGTGGGTAAGGTATGTATTCCTTAATCCTAAATATATGAAAGTCGACACAGCTGAAAGGAAACACTGCTGTGCCCAGTGTCCACTTTATGAAGTGTTCTAGTGCTTGTTTCTAGGGAAGGTCAGGAAAGCTGAAGGTATCAAGATGAAGTTACTTAAATCTCTCCATGAGGCACATCCTTTTTTATGGAGAACTGAAAAAGGAGGGACAACCTGATGACAGTCATGCTTTCCCTGGGTCAGACGGTGGGTCACCTTCATTTCTTTCCCCTCATTGGGAAACAGGCATTTCCTTTTCTACTTTGTACCAACCTCAGTCCTACTCCTGACATTTACACCAACTCCACACCCAACTGGTGTGATGTTGGCGTGTGCTTTCCCTGGTTTTTGGTTAGGTGAGATTTTGACTTCAGGGACAGACTTCCCGTTACTGGTCATGTGCTTAAGGGAAGCTTGTGTCAACTATCCTCACCCAAGGCTTCTAGCTTTGACTGGGTGACTTGACACGTCCTGGAATACTACTTTTTCCTTCACACATCTTTCCACTAAAGGGTAGTTTGTTCTCCAACTCTGATTGCAACTCTGATGATTAAAAACCATCTATTAAGGGCCTATTAACAAAATTAATGGGAGCAAAGAAACAGCTAATGGCAGGGAAATGAAGTTCTTGGGTCAATCATTCCCAGCTCCCTTTAGGGCAGTAAGAAGACGCCCCTTCTTCCAAGTGGTGCTTTAAGCTACTCAAGTGTAGCTTATCCCAGTGCCCAGGTGTACATTAATTTAATGTCTAATGAAGGGAAAGAGTGATAAGTTCTAAAAGTGATTCAACAGAAACAAGGGAAACTGAGGAGGAGACGAGAAAAGGTGAAAACTTACATTAGAAGACAGTCTGTTACTGGTTTAAAGCAAACAATTCAGAAAATGGTAGGGCTAGACTATAGCTAATTTTGGAAGTACACTTGACCGTCACACATAAACTCGAGACTGATCAAGGACTCATGATAAAGGTCAAGTTTCTTTGTTGTCCCATTAATAAACCCCAGCTGTGCACTGTTAATGGATATCAAAGCCTTGAATTATAGGCCCTGAGCCCCAACCCACCAAGTAACTTTCTCTGAGATGAAGAATTTCACCCCCCATGTACTTGTGCTGAACTTCTGGCCAAGAACTACTTACAAAAAGCTCTACGAATGTCTATGAAAAGCACTGAGACTTCCTTTCCTTTCTAGTTGTCTTTCCTGAGCTAGTCCCATGAAGGGCAGAAATCTGTTAACTACAAAGAGCTTATTGCCCAGATTGCTACTTCCACAGGTTCGCCACTTTGGCCCCGCTAACCACCACCTGACCACAAAGGACCTAGTTCCCCCAGGGAAGAGGCCACATCAAAAGTCCATCGGTTGTCAAATGATCTTTAATTGAAATATTTTCCTTTGTAGTTCTTAACTCTGTGGGAAAGAAGAAAAGAAATCCTATCAGTGATAGGACAGAGAAAAGAAAATCTTATTTCTCAACCCAACATTTCTAGAACTTTCCAGCTTATCTCTATAAATACATTAGCTCCTCCACCTTTCACCCTGATTCTAAGCAAACAAAATTGATGCAGAAAGTCACTTACAGCTGGGCATTCGACGGCACCACTGTTGATGTCATCTATGATGTCATGAGGGTGGCGGCCATCGACATTGCAGCCCACGGACTGGGCAGTTCCCAGGATCTCTTTAATGGTTCCTGTAATTAAGAAAAGGGGGCATCAGATGGTACTGTCAGTCCTCACAATCCTCAAGATACTACTTGGAAAATACTTTTGAGTTTGACTGTAGGTGAGGAGGAATAACCCGTGACTCCCCTAAATCAGAATTCAGAGCTCCGTTTAGTTCTATAAGCCCTCAATGCAGTCTCCACGGAACCCTCAACACCCAGATTAAACACATCTGGCCCAAAATCTTCACCATGATCGAGCCATTGCTTGCGAACCCAGAAGACACCCCCCCCTGCCCCCCCCCCAAGTTTTGGCTCTTACAGAATACAGTCTCCTTTTAGGTGGGAAAGGACTACCGATCAGTGAACACACCCCATGTCACAAGGTGGCTGCATGGCGCCCTGCTCTTACCAGAGAGTTCTCTTGCTAAAGAGCGGTGCCGCATCTGTCGGGCAATGCTGACGATCTCATCAAAAGTGATATTTCCACTATGCTTAACTGCAAGAAAAAAGAAACAGCAAAGCTTCATCACAACCCAAGGCCAGATCAGTCCACGTGTCCTCCCTTGGCCCTTGCTAGGCTGTTCCCATGCTTTCGGCACAGAGTTATCCACATGAAGAACAACCCTGTTTCCTAAGCTGGGGTTTAGTTTCAGCTCACCACTGGATTGCACCAGCCCACCGAGAACTGGTCAGGTGCAGTGGCGGGTGGCTGATGGCAAAACCAAGTCTTTACTAAGAGATTGTTTCAGAGATGACAAAAAGACCAGCTTAAGTTACTGGGGTTAAACTATTCATTCAGACTGTCATGCAGCTCAAAAGTGCTCTTAACTAGTCATCATTTTCAGTTGCTTCAACATGACTTTCTCCCTTTTGCACGGTACTGCCTTGGTCCATCAAATCCCCGTGCCATCCCTGTTTCGTTAGAAAACATGCAGCTATGTATCGAGCGTTTATATAGGTAACACCACTCACAAACCACTCAGATTACCAGGGAAAAGGCCACTCACTGTTTTTTTGCTTCTTCCTGTCTCGTGGTGGTTCTTTGAGGGCTTTGATGATCAGGGCAGAGGCAGAAGGCACTACCTCAATCTGCAGAAAAGAATCTCAATGTGAATAAACCCTACCTGACCCTCCAATTTAGACAATACTGCCATGCAGATTGGTTCTTGGAGACCATGAGCCAAACACACTGGATTTGCTCTACTTTCTCAAATAATTTTCACAAACTAAAACATGTCCTAGCCTAGGAGACATTAACTGATTTTCCCAAAATCACACAAGTGACAAGAGTTAATACTTGAGCACATCTTTGACCTTGATCAATGCTCTGGAAAAAGCCTTCCGCAAATAAAATTGATCTCACCACTAGTGGCAGGCGGCCATGTCAGCAAAAACCATCCTTCCACCCACGAATCCCAGAGGGTTGCTACCCCTGCCCTCCCTCAAACCAAGTACCTGGGCCTGTCTGTTCTGAATGGTCAGTTTCACTGTAATCCTCAGACCCTTCCAGTCACCGGTTGCTTTGGCGATGTCATCACCAACCTTTTTTGGAGACTGTAGAAATAAAGGTGTGTAATCATATTGTGCCCAAAGTTTAAACAGCCAGAAATCCTGCCCTGTCTTCCTCACTCAGCAGTACCCCAACCTTCCTTACAGAACACACAACTGTACCTACCCAATCCAAGACATGGCATCACTGAAGCAGAAACTGGGAAAATGAGGCTAGGGGCAGTGTTTCTTCAGGGCTGTAAGCTGCACGCCCAGGGCCATAATGGGGAAAAGTCACTGCCCCACCTTCCCTCTCCTAAGGACCTATGTGGTAATGCAGGAAGAAATTTTCAACCGGGGTTACATTCAAATCATCCGGAGATCTTTAAAGCTATCAGGTTCCTGTGTCAGGCCAACCCGAGTCAATCTACCAGGCTGCAGTCTGAGCATGAGCTACTCTAGAAATTCCTAGTGACCACTAGGAATCCTACAAATATATCCACTGAGTGTCGGCTGACCTAAGGGCCAAGGAGAGTATTAAGACACTGGTTAAGCAAGACTAAGGTGGGACAGCAGGTGGGAGAGGTGACCCTGTGCTAAGAATAAAGGTCTAATATTTCGGGAAACTTAAGGTCAGTAAAATGGAAAAGCAGCCCAAGAAGGCTGGTCAGAGTAACCAGTAGGTTTAGAGCCGAGTAGGAAATACAAGCTGTTATAATATTCACCAGAATTTTCACCCGCACCCCATTTTACGCTGCTATCAGCGATATGCTCATCTCCCTCACTAGAAAACAGACTAAGTATCCGTAGGCCACGTGGCTTCAAAACCCTCACTGGTTCCTTCCACCCTATCCCCAGATACACTAACAGCAGCTGTTAAAAGACAATGGAGATGAAGTTACTGGGTTCGATTTTCATATATAACCTTTCCACCGCACCTAGTGCCGCGTCACTGATCCAGGGGTCTAGTCGGGGATGGAGATCTGCCACGGCCAATGGGGCCTGGGAGCGTCGAGTTCGACAAACCAGAGCATGTACCAAACGCCCCTCCGCGAATTAACTTACCAGGCCCAGGGGGCCGATCTTGGGGGCCAGGGCAGACGTGGCACCGACTTCCCCGCCGGTGCACCGCAGGTATACTGGGAGGAAAGAAACCGGTGAGTGCTTCTGCAGGGCTCCAGCCACAGCCCTCTCCCCGCAACGTTCCGGGGCGGGCCACAGCGCCTCCTGCCTCTTCTCCAAACACCAGAGCCTCAGGGAGAAACGAGGCAAGCCACCCGTTCCTTGGGCGTGGGCCCCTCCAAGCACCACGTGGGGCCAGGGACCTCCGGCTCAGCTACGGCTGCCGAGGCTCGGACCCGGTCGGCGTCGTGGTAACCAGACCGCCGGCCACCCCAGTCTAAGGGGAAAGGGGCCCGGAGACAAACCTTACCCTGTAAGGCTTGCTGGCTGCAAAGCCGGCACAGGTCTTCCGGTCCTCCCTCCCCATCTACACGTGCGCAAGCTGACACCCAGAAAGAGGGAGCGACTGGACTTCGCAGTGCCCTGAACGCGGCACCGGAAAAGCCTTTACTAGGCAGCAGCTTTTAAGCACGATGTGGGAAAAGGCAACAACTGCGGAGGGGCAGCAGGCCCAACGAGCTGCGGGGAGAAGGGATGCTCCATCCCGCAGCCCCGGCCACGTCTAAGACACCCACCGACTTTGACCTCGTTGGGGTCGAACTTCGGCGGCATGGTGGAGGCGGCTGGTGTCGGATGAACCCGGATTCGGGACGACCGAAGAAAGTTGCACCTTCGCCCCCTCCGAGCCGAAAGCCGAAAGACCGGAAGCGCTTTCAACTACGCCGGATATAGGCAGGAAAACGCGGCTGTCGCGAGAACCTCTGTCTCCGCCCAGCCTCCCAGTGACGCCCTTGCCGCCATGTTGCTTGTGGGCAGGTGCCAGAGGCTGACGAGTGGAGGAAACTGGCACCGCGGTGAGCTGTGACTAGGGGCTCAGAAGGGGGTTCAGGGCAGTTCACCCAGGGGAGGCAAGACAAGAGTGGGCTTCTCCCAAGATCCCGGCCCCTCTGTTCCCCATTTTCCCTTATCGTGAGGGTCACCCCATGTCCCTGTCACCCAATCCCGGAGCCCCGCCTCTCCCCTGAGAGGTCCGCACACATTTCAAGATCTGAGGTCCGCAGCGACCCCAGTCCCCTTTTAACTCCCTCGTGATACGTGCATTTAAGCTATCAAAACAGTTTCGTTCGGGTCCAAATCCATTCTAAACTCTTAATTCTAAGATTCTGCGGCTCTCAGAGTCTCAGACTTCGTCATCCTGGTCTGCATGACTTTCTGAGATTTTGAATTTCGGTCCCCAGCTTCTGCGTTTGGAGACCTGTCTCCGGATCCCCCGGGGCTCGTGCCAGGTGGTCTGCGACCCAGCGTCCGTGATCGACCTGCTTCCGGGTCACCCGCGGGAACGAGTGTCCGGGACCTGCCCACCCCCAAAGCCAGGTCCGGCATCCCCACTCCAGCCAGGGGAAGATGGGTGTGGTTCTCCCCATCTGGACCGGACGTCGGGGAAGGGGATGGGTGCGGGATGGACATCGGAGAGCAGGTTGGGAAGAGCTGATCTGGGAGGGAGGTGGGAGGGGTGGTCATTGTGGAGGAGGTGGAGGGGGGTGAGGGAGAGTTAGTCACTGGGGGGCGGAAGGGTAAGAGCTGGTCATCAGGGAAGGATGGGGGAGGGCTGTTTTTAGACCATGCCCCATCCCTCAAGGCAGGTGGGGTGGGTGACAAGAGGGGTCTGAGCCAGCTCTGCAGCCTTGGAGGGCTTCCCAGACAGCCCACGCCCCTGTGGGCGGAGACCTGTGATCTGTACCCCTCCCCTTGAGGACTGGGTGTCTAGCTCCTTAAACTGCAGGAGGCCCTGAATGAATGTTTGTTAGATGTGTGGTGCTGAGTGGCTAACATTTATTGAGTGCTCATTATACACCAGGTACTGTGCTATGGGCTTTACAAATATGAGATCACTGGACCCCCCAGAACCAGGTGTTGGTAACATTATTACTCACACTTGAAAGATGAGGAAACTGAGGCTCAGAAGTGAACCAAGGTGCTATGGTTGATGGGTGTTAGATCTGGGATTTCAACCCAGTTATATTATTCCAAAGCCCACACTACTAGCCGTACGCTTCCCTGGATCGCTTCCTGGCCGATGGAGGTCCCACAGGGAGCACTGATGTTTGCAGATTCTGCGCAGGCGCGGAGCACCTGGCTCCTGCATTTAGGGCAGGATACTTAGTGTGCGCTAAGAGTTGGGCAATTCCACAGGATCAGGACTTCAAAGAGCAGAATTCCAGACTGGTTTTGCTGCAATCCAGGCTGTGTAACCAGGTCACTGAACTTGATGATCAGTTAGTTCCATCACTATAAACAGGGCTGTGGTGAGAATCATGGAATAATAACTATGAGAGTGGTAAGGCACCTGAGAATTGCTTTCAAAAAAAAAATTTTTTTTTAAGTCTCTTTGGTCATGGTGTAGTTGAGCTCTCCTAGGTCATGGCTGGCAGATGTCACACCATGTTCAATTTGCCACTGCCACTCTGACAGTGTTTCAGAGGCTGGAAGTGATTTGTCGGGCCAGTCTTTCAGAGTTCTCAAAGAGCAGCCTTAGAAAGGACCTGAGGGAACATGTCTAGGTCACCCCCTTGTCTAACGTGGAGGAGAGATAGGAACTTAGAACGGGGCGAAAGTACGCCAAGGTCTCACAGTGGCCGGTGGCAAATGTGGGCCCGTATCCCAGTCACCTGGCTTGCCTTCGTGCTCTTTCCACCACATGCTGGTATCGAGCGCCTGCCATGCCTGGCTCAGGACGCAGAGTCATAGGAACACAGCCTCTGCCCTCAAGGAACTTACAGTCCAACGGATCAGCTACATGCTCTGTGTTACCGTGCTACCTGTCCTGGGTGTCGAGGGGCCGTGACAAGCTCCCTAGGCCCTAGCTTTTCTCCCTTATCCTAGTGTCTTGAAGATTGCTCTGGGGAAAAAGAAGGATGCCACTCTTCTTCCGGAAGCGGAAACCCAGTGAGGAGGCTCGGAAACGCCTGGAGTACCAGATGTGTCTGGTGAGGGAAAATGGGTTTCCTCTGAGTTCACCCCCCCACCCCGTCGCTGCCTCCGCCCCATGAAGCAGGGCTCCGTGCCACCCTGCAAGCGAGCCATACTCCCTCCCCTCTGCCTCCCCCACCCAGAGGAAACCTCAGACTTAGAGCAGAGCCAGGAGGCTGCCTGGCAGGTGCTCAGGTGCCCTGTAATTACATCAGTTGTTACTTGTTCATTTGCTCTTCCCCGCTGGCCCTGAAAGCCCTTTAAAGCAGGGATCATTGATCCACCTACAAAATGGACTAGTTGAACCAGATGCTGCCCATGGGTCCCTTGCAGATCCTTAATCCTATGTTTCTTTGCCTGGCGTGTCCACTCAGCAAGGATGTTTTGTTTGAAATATAAAAACTATTTTTATCCTTAGGCAAAAGAAGCCGGAGCAGATGACATTCTTGACATCTCTAAATGCGAGCTCTCAGAGGTAAATGGGGGTGGTGTTCTGGTTGTGAATTCGATCTGTCCTTTTTTTTTTTCTTTTTTTTCCTTGAATTGCGTGTCCCTGGGAAAGACAGATGTGGGCTGGGGCTTTCAGAAGTCCGGAAGCACTAGTCAAAAGATGTTTCCTTAGATTTTGTTCTTGTCCAAAAGAATTGAAATGATCTTCGGTCTCAGCATAGCCTTTAAGAGTCAGGCGTCTACTTAGAAAAGGTACCCACAGATTCCTAGGAGAGCCTGGGTTTTTCCAGCCTCTGCAAAGCACCCCTGACAGAATTGATGACGGGGCCGGGGTGGGTGGGCTAGAGCCGGGCAGGGCAGTCTCCTGCCAGCCGATCGGGAGGGCTGACCCTGCCCCAAGAAACATTCCTCACCCGTGCCTCCCTGGGCTTAATTCTCCAAATCGGCGTTTTGTATTGTTTGCCCCATCTCCCCCTCACATGTGTGCCACTCAGAAAACAAATTAAAAACTGACCTACGGGGAGGCACTGACTCTTCTGACTCTTCTTTATTTTATCTTAGATTCCATTTGGGGCTTTTGCAACATGCAAAGTTCTGCAGAAGAAGGTGAGACTGGTTTTTTTCAGAGAACTGTTTATTGCGTGTTTGCTCGTTAGAAATCAGGTGGGACTTTTTGGAGCTCTCTTTCTGGCATCTCTGTTTTCACTGATTCTCACCCTTTCAGCCTGAGGCAGCTCTTTTCACAGTTAGGGGAGCGGGCCTTGGCATCGGGCAGCCCTGAGTCCCACCCTGGCTTTGCCCCTCATGACTTGGGCAACTTCCTTAAACTCTTACATCTCCGTTTCTTCATCTGTGACGTGAACACATTCATTGCTTTGCTCTCACAGAGCTGCAGTGAGAATTGAATGACAGGTAGAAGCGGATATAAATGCACAGACTATAATGCCTGCCACATGGTAAACCCTGAGCAAGCTCATTGTTATCAATGATAAAAACTGCGCTCCCTTCTTTGTGGTCACCCCGGGGAGATTAAGAGTGTAATGAATGATTGTTCAGAAAGCCTTTGCAGCTTTGGATGCAGCTAGATAAGAGTATTCCGCGTGCATTATCTGGTGAAAGTGGGTGAGGAGTGTTCCATAGTGAGCTCCCTGGCACTGGAAGTGTCCATGCAGGGGTCGATGCCTAACAGAAATGACACAGATTGAGCCCTGACCACGTGCCAGCCCTGGGCTAAGGGCTTTCTGGTCGTTAGCTTGTTAATCATCATGGTAGCCCTCGGAGATGAGGCCAATGGCATGGGGATCCCTTCTCAGAATGGAAGGTAGACTTGACTCTCTAAGGTCCCTCTTACCCTTGAAACCCCGAGTCTTAAGGTCACCTGACTCCACTTGAAGACCCCATCCCCGTGCCTCCTGTGGCGTTTGGGAGAGCAGAGAGGCCCGGGCAGGGCGGGCGGGGCCAACGTGCCCCCCTCCGTCTTCCCCACCTCCTGCTCTCCGACCTGACGCACCTGACGTACATCTTTCCCATGCAGGTGTTGATCGTCCACACGAATTACCTCACTTCCCTGCTTCCAAAATCCTGCAGCCTCCAGAGTCTCATAACCATCAAGGTACTGGGGCCCTTCTCCCAGGCGGCAGGGACTCTGCCTGGTGTTCCAGGTGGCAGCCCAGCATCCCTCTGTTAAAGCCTAGGCCAGACAGACATAATGTAGCAGTCAGTCTGGGGTTTCATGGGCTTGGATTATTGGGCACCTTCTGCGCGCCAGGTGTGGGGCGGGGTTAGGAAGAGAGCCAGCCGCAGGCCTTGCCTTCAGAAAGCTGGCCTACTAGGTGAAAAGACAAATGACAGACTCACAGCAAGGGAACTAGCAGAGAGCAGGGAGACTGATGGTCCCAGACAAACTGGAGCAGGACGGATGTCTTCATCTGTGACGTGAACACATTCATTGCTTTGCTCTCACAGAGCTGCAGTGAGAATCGAATGACAGGTAGAGGCGGATGTAAATGCACAGAGTATAATGCCTGCCACATGGTAAACCCTGAGCAAACTCATTGTTATCAATGATGAAAACTGCACTACCATCGTGTGGTCACTCTCTGAAAGCCTGGTGACTGGGGGCGACTCCCTCCTGACTGTCAGGACAGGGACTGGGACGTCGTAGTCACACGATACGTGAGCTGTGACCACAGGACTGTGCCACGTGACTGTAAGCTGTGACGCCGGGTGTGCACACGAGGAGAAAAGACTGGCAGCCAGGGCATCAAAGTGTTTTTATGGTTAACTCTGGTGTGCAAGGATCCAGGGTAGTTTTTACTTCTCTTCATTGTCCGACATGGTTATTCTTGTAGTCAGAAAAAGATAACATTAACATTTTTAATATTTGTGTATACTTCTATTTCATATATATGTGTAGTACATGTACATATATGTGCATGTCTATCTACCTGTATCTCTCTATATATATCTTATGTCTTTCATGCTCATTTTCATTGTTAAAAAAACTAACAAATACAGGTAAGCAGAAAATGAGGAAAATTATATGTGATTTCATACTCCAGAGAGCCACTATTACTATTTGATTGCATATTTAGTAGTCATTTTCTATGCAAATATATATATACATTTAAACTGTGAAGGTTTTTTTCTCCTTAACGAATAAATGTCTGCATACTTTTTTACTCAGAAGTAAAAATAAGTATTTGATAAATGAAAGGATGAAATGGGATAATATTTTGAAAAGGGAAACGAGGTGGAATGATCATTTAGTTGGAGGGAAAGGCTGGGTGCTCTGTCTCAACACCAGAGGCCTGAGGCGCCCGTCGAGTGCTGGCCCTCGGGGAGCCTGGAGCGGAGGGGCCGTCTCGGTGGGTCACTGTCAGGCACTGAGCTTGTCTTCCTTCCACAGGTTCTAGATCTTCATGATAATCAGCTGACAGCCCTGCCTGAGGATATCTGGCAGCTGGTGGCCCTCCAGGTAAGGCTGCAAGGAACAGAAAACCACCTCTGATCACCTACGTGAGAAATTGCAGCCTCACAGGCCTGGGATGTTCTGGTCGTGCTGCGGTGGGGGTGCACTCGGTGCCCTCTCCCCTGCCCCTTTGCTGTTAAGATACCCGATGACACCCTCGCCATTGCAACCTGGGCTGTAGGCGCCCCCCCTACCATATTTTTGGCTTGTCCTTTTTGGGATTTTATCATGAGCTTCCACAACTTTACAGAAAAAGAGCGCCCACCTTTTAAAATGCTGAAGTTGCCCCTACGTCTGTTGAGTGCTTACAGGGTGCCATTGCAGCTAAGCATTTCCTTTGCATTATCTGTTGATTGCTCACAGCCTCCCTGGGAGGCGGGTGGTGACTGTCCCCGCTTCACAGAGGAAGAAGCGGCTTTCCTTCAGACTTAGATTAAAATCCCTCCTCTCCACTGTACCCAGCCAGACCCTATGTCATGGGTCCACCTGCCGCTCCAGCCTCCTGTCCTGCTCTCCCCTTCGTTCCCTGCAGTCAGCTCCCAACACCCTTCTGGCCTCCTGTCCCCACCTCTCCGCAGGGCTTTTCCTTGTGCCTGAGTGGCTTATCGTCTCAGCCCAGGTGTCCCTGAGGGTCCTCTCCGACCTCCCGTCTAAGCAGATCTACCTTGTCTGCCTCTGCGTGGACCCCAGATTATCCCCCCGAGAGCACTAATTGCGATGTAATTACTCACTGTGTGTCTGTCGGCTTGGCTCTCTCCCCTGCTGGGCCATAGCGGGGCGCGGGGGGCTGCGCCCTCACCGAGCACACTCCCTCACACGTGGAGACATGACTTGCGTGAGCAGACCTGCGATGTGGGTGATGCTGCTGCATTTTACAGAAGAGCAAACTGTCCAGAGAGATGACTGTGACTTGCCCAAAGTCACACAGAGGACACGTGGCAGGACAGAAGTCATCGCCACCACTTAGAGAGAAAGCCACAGTGAATACCTTGGTGTAGGAACTTTGGGGGGACATTTTTAATATGTACATTTTTATGGAATTGCCGCATTCACTGTTTTGGGACTTTTGGATACCTGCAATAACTCAGACCGTCCTTTGGTTCATCAGATACTCATCTGCCACATTATTTCCCATGGCTGCTAGCTCTCCATCGTGCTTGTGTTTAACGGCCGCTTAGAGCGTCACCCTGTTGGCCTTGCTCACCTCCCCTCACTGTGCCACACCCTGGAGGGAGCACGGCCTTCGGCACCCAGCAAACCCAGCCCCCGCAGCTGTGGCCTGGGAGCTCGGGTCAGTCCCGCTACCTTTATTTGGCTCCATTTCCTTCTCCCGGCACTGGGAGAAGTAGGTCCTCATCACAAGCTGTCACACCCGGGCCCCTAACCTCTTGGTCCTCTCCTCCCTCCCTTCCTGACGGTGGGACTGTTGCCGTGCATTTTGTGGTCTCTGTAAATGACGGAGCCTCAGCCAGAACTGGTTCAGGGCCTGGCTTTGCTCTCTTGGGCGCGTGATTTCGCTGGTCCGAGCCTCAGTTTTCTCATCTCTCAGATGGGATCATAGCAATCTGTGCCTTCCTCACGAGGCTCTCGGGAAGGCAGAGGTATGTGTGCGGTGTCCAGGTGACTCCGGGCCCAAAGCAGGAGTAGCACTATTGGCTGTACTTGGGGCCTCATAATTTTTCCCTCTTCCTTAGGTATTGAACGTGGAAAGGAATCAACTGACGCATCTCCCACGTTCCATTGGGAAACTGACCCAGCTCCAGACCCTCAATGTGAAAGGTAGGAGCCAAGAGGCCCCGTCTGTGTGACCCTCAGTCGGCTCTGCCCCAGCCAGCATTCCCCTGGGAGCCATGCAGCATGAGGACAGCCCGTCCCAAGCTGTCACTACACACTGCGTTGACCTCCTGTTGGGTCGATCTGTCTCCATGGTTACCATTGATAGGAGCTTGTGGACAGGAGGGCAGATGGGCATTGGCCAAAAGGCCTCTGAGCCGCCATCATTTGCATTTACAACGAGTACGGTGGGGAGGAGTAGTGCACTGACTGGGTGAGAGCGATTCAGGAGCCACGCACACAGTTCTAGATAGTGCTTTGCACTCAGTGAACCGCGTTTCCACACGCAGCCATGCAGGGAGCCTCCGGACAAGTCCTTGAGCTCTGGAGAGGGAGGAGGTGTTATCCCCAAGGTACAGATGAAGGAAACGAGGCTCTGAGAGCAGTGACTCACTCAAGACCACCCGGCACGATAACGACAGAGCCAAGATTCTGGCGCATCCGTCGAGTGCCTGACCCCCAGCCCTTTCATTTCCTCTGGCTCTTTTAAGCACTTTTGCCCAGAATGCCTCAGTAACATGAATTATGATAAATATAATGGCGCCCCGTTACTGACCCCTTACTGCGCGATAGGTGCTGTGCTGCAAACTGCAGGTGCATAAGCTCATTGAAGCCCTCGGGATTCCCCGGGGGCAAGTGGTATTATTATCCCATTTTACAGACGAGAAGACTGTGCCCTGGGGAGGTAAAGTCGGTTTTCCAAAGCCACCCAGCTAGTAAGTTATGGAGCGTGAGCCCAGGTCACTGACACCCCACCATCCTGTTCTTCCCCACGGAGTCTCCGTTGGGGTCCGAGGCACCGGCTTCCTCCCGAGTCCTGGTGGGGTCAGACAGGAAGCTGGTGAAGGGGTTTGGGGCGTTGATCTGTGCCCTCGGGATCTCTGCAGACAACAAGCTGAAGGAGCTTCCAGACACCTTGGGGGAACTTCGAAGCTTACGCACTCTCGACATCAGTGAGAACGACGTTCAGAGATTGCCGCAGGTGCTGGCACACGTTCGAACACTGGAGGTAAGCGGAACCATTCCTGCCTGGGGCTCTCTCTGGCTGCCTCTCCTTCCGTGGCGCTGAATACCTGTCCTGACCACAGGGTGCTGCGGTCGCGGAGATCTCAACACACGGTCCTTGGGGGCTTGCAGAGTGACCCATGTGTGAACAGTTGTAATTATGTGACTTTTGCTGTCATAATGGTGGCATAGAAACATATTTTTAGAGTGAAGAGGTAATGCTAAATCCTAGTAGGTTAACACTTTATGAAAGAGATGGTATTTGAGCCAGATCTTGATAGAGAAGTAAGCCTTGGGGGCGGAGGGGTAGACAAGGGTGGCAGGAGCATTCCAGCCTCTTACCACGGCTAAGCACTTGACCTGCATTAGCTCCCCAAATCCTCACAAAAACCCTGAAAGGCAAATACTGTTGTGCCCCTCTGCAGATGAAGAAACTGAGGCATGGGCTGTTTAAGGCGCTTGCCCAAGGGTCACACAGCTAGTAATAGCAAAGATGGGATTGAAAGCTGGACAGTCTGAATCCAGGGCCTGAGCGCCTCGCCTCGGCACACCTCAGCCTCTGGAACGGGGACTTAGCCATTCACAATGAGACACACCTGACCCGGCATCCCAGAATCCTCCGACGGGCCATCGGCGAATTGGCTCTCCAGCCAGACTGCTGGCCATTGGCATCTGGGTCAGGCGCGTGGAGACAACAAAGGGTGGTGGCCGACCCCGTGGCTGGTCCTGCTGCCATAACGGACAGCCTGAGGCAGGACAGGTGGTCAGGCTGCTCTCCCTGGGCTGGAGGAGAAACAGGCCAGCGCAGAGGTATTCTTGGCGTCACCCAATAGAACTCCCAGCAATGATGGAGACGCTCGGCAACTGCCGTCCACATCAGTAGCCACTAGCCACGTGTGGCTGTGGAGCACTTGTGTGTGGCTAGTGTGACCAAGGAACCACATGTCTGATTTTACTAGATTTTAATTAATTTATATTTAAATAGCTGTCTGTGCTCAGTTGCTACTTTATTGCACAGGACAGCTCAGGGCAGTGTTCCAATTCTGAAGCCATGCTAAGACAGCTAGTAAGAGCTCTGTGATTTGTGTTATATCAATTCTTTTATTTTTTAGAGTTTACTTATTTTTATTTCTTTATTTTTTTCTAAATTTTACAGGGAGGGGAAGGGAGGGAGAAGGAGATGGAGAGAAACAGCGACTTTTGTTTGCCTCTCACACGTGCCCAACTGGGTACGTGACCCGCAACCCAGGCATGTGCCCTCACTGGGAATCGAACCAGTGACCCTTTGGTTTGCAGGCCTGCACTCAATCCACTGAACCACACCGACCAGGTTTCACATAGATTCCTTAAACAAAAACCTTTTGAGCTTCTTGGTGGCACCTTAGACAAACTTGTTTTCAAGATGAGACAATTACAGCAGCCATTCTTAGTTGAGACCAGAGTCTTTTTCACACATTATCTCCCGTTACCCATCAAACAGTCTGCTGGGTCAGCAATTTTGTGGCTGTTTAAGTCCGAGGGAGCAGTGGCTCGGGGAGGTCAAGTAGCCCGTTCAGGGGTCCACCAGTGGCCCACAGCGAGCCGGAGTCTGAAATCAGGGCCGTATGACTCAGCGCATTGCTGTCCAAGAGCTGCTGCTGCCAATGACGAAAATATTCCGTAGCCTGTGTCGTCTCATTCGGTACCTGCCATCATTTGAACTATGGCTGGTGCATTGAAATTGTCTTTAATTTTAACCAATTAAAATTTAAACTTAAATAGCCACACATGGCTCATGGCCACCATATTGGGCAATGCAGTCCCAGCATCCATGCTCTTAAGCCGCCACACTTTACTCTCAGTGACTAATGTGACCCATGTGGGGTTAATTTTCCTTAGATTCAGTTCCCCAGAGTGAGCTTTTCTGCTCTCGGGCCTCCCCACCCGCGGCAGTCAGTTCCTCTGCTCCACAGCTGGCTCCCCTCACCCCCGCAACTCGTGTTCACCCGCCCCCAGCAGGTGCAGGGGCTGTGCTGGCTGGGACGAGGGAGGGGCATCTGAGCTGCTCTTCCCACTCTGATTTCCTAGGCTTTGTCCCTTCTCTGCGAGGCCTGTGTCTGCTTCAAGCACAGAGATTATAAACTCCTGACCGGGGCCTGAGGTAACTCACCCCGGCTCTCGGAGGCATCGGAAGGCCGGTGGGAAGTGAGAGGATGACAGGAAGGGGGCTTGGTTACAGAAGGACTCACGCTGTGGCATGGGCAGCTTTGTGGGTGTCTGTGGGGACCTAGGTCCCTCTTTCCTGGGCTTCATAAACCTGTAAGCAGGCGTGTGCACTTCTATAAGTATTTTTTCTTACTTAAAAAGTCACACTGCATTTGTAAAAATTCACATTAGAAAAAAGAATTTCATGTAGAAATTACCCCAGAATCTACCCTTAAGGGAAATCACTTTCAGTCTGATATATATTGCTCCAAGTTTTTTTCATAATACTAATCTGAGACTATATGAGTTTTTTAAAATAAAAATGGAATCTTACTCTCTATGGTGTCCCATAACTTCCCTTTTTTTTTTCTTTTTTTTTTTTGGCTTATTCATGTATTTATCCAAAAACCGTAATCAGATGCTTGCTACACACTAGCCATTGTTCCAGGAACTGGGAATGGGGACAGAACAAGACAGCTTTCCCTCCCACGCAGAGGAGCTAGTAAACATATAACTAAACCAGGTGGTTTTCAGTTGCATCAAGCAGTGAAGTGAATGGCGTGTATAAAGAGGGGTCCCCTTGTGTCCGCAGACCCTGAGCCTAGATGCCTCATCCATGGCCTACCCGCCGCCAGAGGTGTGTGGCGCCGGCACCGAGGCCATTCAGCAGTTCCTCTGCCAAGGTAAGGCCAGGCAGCCTGCCTCCTTCGCTCAGGGAGCACACGTAGCCCCAGCGGCTGCCCCGGGCCAACCCAGGCTGGGGAGGCGGCAGGGACCAAGGAGGCCACAGGCTGGCAGGAGAGACAGGCCGAACATGCTCACACTAAGAAACATAACTGCATATTGTGGTTATGAGAGTACAGTGGAGCGTCAGATTTAAAGGTCTCGGGGAAGGCCTGCCTGAGAAAGTGGCTTGGTTAAAACCTGAGGGATGATTAGGACTTCAACCGGAGAGAAGAATGTTCCTGGAGATGGAGGTGCATGTTGAAGGGCCGTGGAGGGAAGGCCGAGTAGCTGGGAGCCACAGTAAAGGGAAGAGAGACAGGGGCGAGGCGAGAAGGGGTCCTGGCCCCTCGTGCAGGAGAGGAATTTACATTTTATTGTGCAAAAGTCACTCCAGCTACACAGAGGAGGAGGGATTGGAGGAAGCAAGAGTGGAGTTTAGAGGACCCGTGAGGAGGTCACTGGGGTCACCCAGAAGAGACACCATGGTGCACTGGACTTAGAGAGGTGGCATTTCAGCAGGAGAAGCTAAACCCCAGGACCACGGCTGATCTGAGCTCAAGTGGGGGAAAGCAGTGTACAGGCAAACCCCGGAGACGGTGCGGGCGCCCTCCCAGACCACTGCGGCACAGCAAGTCGTGATCTTTCTGCTGGTGGGGGTGGTGGGAGCCTTGCCTGCAATTTGTGAAAAATGCGGTATCTGGAGCGCAGTAGAGCTGAGAGCAATAAAGCGAGGTCTGCATGTAGCCAGCTCCCTCCTGTGAGGCTAGAGGGGCTCCTGTCACCTGTGGAACTTCTAGAGCACAGTCAAGACTCACACGTATGGTCATCTGGTTTGTGATGAAGGTGCCGTCGCAAAACTCTGAGAAAGGAAAGCCAAGTGCTTTTCAATAAATGATCCTGGGTCAGTTGGATATCCATGTGGAAAAGAAAGACCCTGATCCTCTTCCTTAAATAGGAGGCAGGCAGCACTAACCATAAAAGGGTGATAAGTTAGTTTTCGTTAAAATAAAAAACTTCTTTCCTTCAGTAGACACCATTTAGGGAAAGGAAAGGCAAGCTCTGAAGTTGGAGATGATATTCACAATACGTATCCAACAAAGAACCTGTTTCTAGAAGATAAAAAGAACTAGAGCACAATAAGAGAAAGGCGCTGCCCAAAGGCACGACTAGGAATTTTACAAAAGAGACTACCCAGATGGTCATCAGGATCTGCAAAAAGGGACTCAGCAGCATTTTGGTCAACAGAAGATGCCAATTAAAACTGCAGAGCGATACTTAACCCGAACACACCCACAAAAATGGCCACGATTAATCTGCCCGTACCAAGGATTAGCAAAGACGTGGAGCAGCAGGAGCGTCTGCACGCTGCTGGCGGAAGGGCGAGCCAGAACCCTTCCGAAAATGGTTGTCAGCGTCTACTCAAGCTGGACTTTCAATGTCCTGTGACACATGACTTCCATGCCTGGATCAGTGCCCAAGAGAAATGCATGTGAATGTATGACAAAGGCCAACTACGGAGATGACCGTAGCAGCGCCGCCTGTACTAGCCCAGGCTGGAAACGACCCCATGTCCATCAGCAGTGGAATGGACAAACCTGTTTTCTACTCGTGAACACGACACAGCAATCAAGGACCACCTGTGCTACAGCGACCCTCCTGGCGCAGCGCGGGCTGAGAGAAGCCAGACACAGGAACGTGCACTTGAACACTGACCAGCACCGATTCCCGCCTCTCAGGGCGTGCTTACTCTTAAGCGGTCATCATTCTGCACAGGAAGACTTTGTGCTCTTTTCTGTACATAAGTTCTACTGCAGTTAAAAAAGGGAAAAACATCACACACACCACACAACAGCTAGCCAGGCCACGTGTCTAGCAAAGTAGCCTTTGAGCAACAGGCAATTCTAATGGGTAGCACATGTGTATCTACTACATCGTTTAAGAAATGCTGCAATTTATTTAAACTGGATCATAGATACACATACATAGGTAAGATTGTTGGTTTTGCTCTTTTAAAAACAAAGAAAAAAACCACAGAAGATATACTGTATGATTCTGTGCCCTGCTTTTTTTTTTTTTAAACTAAAAATAAGCCAGTGCCTTTTCCTAGCATGTGGATCCGCCCCACTTTAAATTGTTGTACAGCATTTCACATGCTGGAGCCCTTCGTTATAAACCTGGAGGCTCTTTCCAGTGTTCCACCCTCACGAACACCAGCCCTTGCCTCCCTGGCCCATAGGAGTATCCCCCAGGGCAGGCCATAGCGGGGTCGGCCCAACAGTGGGGACGAGCACTCCGTACTGCCCTCTGAAGAGCTTACACGCGGTTACGTTCCCGTGAGGAGTATCAGAGAGGACCTTTCCCCCAGCCCAACCTGGCTAACACTTGGTGTTATCTTTAACAGTCTTCTGATCTGCTGGATAAACAAGAGAGCCTGTTATATTTTAATGTCATCTCTTTGATTATTTGAGTGTTTTTTTCGTAGGTCCACTGCCCAGTTTTAATTTTTCTTGTGCATTGCCTATTGATATCCTTGGGGTGGCGGGTAGATAACTTTGACTATGTTAAAAATCTAAAACTTCTTTACCTCAAAAGGGTAGGATACCATCATCAAAGCTAAAAAGACGAGTTGCCACCTAGAAAAAGATAGTGGCAACTTATATTACAGACTGAAGATTATTAGTTATAATATATAAAGAGCACCTGCAAATCAGCAAGAATAAGGCAAAAGCTACACAGGGCCAGAAGGCAGGCATCTTGCCCGGGGCCTCACACACAGGAAATGATGGGGAAAGCTGAGCCTTGAACCTGGCCTTCAGCTTCTAACCTCAGGCTTTTTTTCACCTTATTTCCACTTGGATGATAAAGACGCCAGGGGTAGCGTCGATTTATTCACTCAGCTGAAGCTCACTGAGCACGGGCCACGCCCTGGCCCAGGCGTTAGGACTGGTGAGCGACATGAAGGCCCAGTCTAGGGCAGGGGAGCAGTGGCCGACGGTGGTGGTGGGACAGGGTGCCGAGGGAAAAGCCAGGGGTGGCAGGAGCTGGCAGCTCCAGGTACCTGGGCTGTCTCCTCCCCATTGGTCAGCTTGTATCATCTCTTGCAGAGTCAGGGCTGGAATACTACCCCCCTTCTCAGTACCTGCTGCCAGTCCTAGAGCAAGATGGAGCCGAGAACCCCCAGGACAGCCCCGATGGGCCCACGGACAGATTCTCCAGGGAGCAGGTAGAGTGGCAGGTAAGGCGCACCTGCCTGCGGGCATGTGGAGAGGGGGCCCTGGGCCCTGAGGGGATGCCCAGGACTGCAGCCTCTAGTCGCCTCCATTGAACTGAGGCTAATGCCTCCATCCAGACTGATACACTTACATTGCTTTCATGAGGCCACCCGTGGCCCCCGCCTCACCAGCTCACCAAGCGTCGGGGGCACCCTGCTCCCCTCTGCCGTTCAGGCTGGCTCTCCCAGGCCCTGGAGCAAGCACGCGCAGACAGACACAGGCCTACCCGGGGGAGACTGTGGGTCTGCTTCCAGACCGCTGCCGTGGAACAAATATCGCGGTAAAGCAAGTCACATGAGCTTTTGGGTTTCCCCGTGCATACAGAAGTTGTGTTTACACTATACTGTAGTCTATTAAGTGTGCAATGGCATTAGGCCTAAAAAATGTGCATACCATAATTAAAAACCACTTCACTGCTAAAAAATGCTAGCCACCATCTAAGCCTTCAGCTTGTAAGTTGCAGCCTTTTTGCTGGTGGAGGACCTTAACCTCAGTGTTGATGAAAACGCAGTCCCTGCTAAGTGCAATAAAGCAGAGCGTATTAAAATGATGTAGGTCTGTATACATATTTGTCCAAAGACACAAATTACATGGAAGTAGGTGCATGGGCTTGGGTCCGAGCGTGATACACGGGGTGGGGTGGGGGAGCCAGGGTTAGGACTAGGGGTGTTTAGTGGGGACCTTAGTTTTATACGCCACGTTTTAATTTTTTACAAGGAGAATATGTTCAGATATTTTCTGTATAATTGAAGATTAAGTTTTAAAACTTTACTCCTACTTCAGGATAGGGAAAATCCTGTTTCCTGATAGGGCACTGCTTCTCTAGCTCCCACAGAGACAGGTCCCGGTCTCAGGGCCTGAGTAGATGGGCCACTCAAAAAGCGTGTGCGTGTGTTGATGTTTAAGTACAGAATCATTCCTGCTCCTTGTTATGAGTCTAAACACAGAAACACACACCATAAGGGGACAGCACTGCCAGCCTGAGTCCGCCCCCTAGAGGTAATCACCAGGAACTGATCAATGAATCTCCTTCCTGACTTTTGTGTCAGAGTCGAGTTTCGCTGCTGCTGTTTTTACGGGAGCGGACTTGCTGCACACAGAGTGAGAGGTGGCGGGCGTCGTTCTCTGGGCTACGCCCACATTCGCCCCATATTTGAGTTGCGTAGTAATCCACCGTATGGATGCACCGTGACTCATGGAAGTACTCACCTGTTCATCGGCATTTGAGTTATTTCCGGTGTGTTCAGTCTTTTGAACAATTCTGTAGGAGTTTACGCAGACACCCCTGTGCAGCTGGGAGTGCTGGGTGGGCCAGAACTGGGTACTGTGGGTGGGTTGTGCAGACGTACAAGGGATTCACGTTCCCATTTCTTGGTCTCCTTTTCTGAGTACCAGGCCTTCTCAGGTCTGCGTCCCCAGAACTGCCTTGAACACTTTCTTGTGGTGGCTCAAGCCCCACAGTTCTCAGCCCTCGGTGTCCACCGGAGCCACCCGCCCCACCATTCTGATGCCGTACTCTGGGCTGGGCCTGGGAGCCTGAACGGTGTCCGGCTGACCACTGCTTTTTTCCCCCCAGAATAGGTTCTCAGACTATGAGAAGAGGAAGGTAAGAAAACGCCTTTTGTCCCCTATCACTGTTCTTCTCATTAAAGATCTCGACAATTATAAAACAAGTTCTTCCTGCCTCTAAATTAGAGGGTAAAGCAACGCTTTCCTCTTACATACATCACCTGAGCACATCCCCCCAGCCTCGGTAGGTGGTAGGGTATCCCCATCTGGCAGATGAGAAG
Source organism: Mormoops blainvillei (assembly GCA_004026545.1). Taxonomy (NCBI): domain Eukaryota; kingdom Metazoa; phylum Chordata; class Mammalia; order Chiroptera; family Mormoopidae; genus Mormoops; species Mormoops blainvillei. The sequence continues at coordinate 31,284 of PVJD01003717.1, read as the reverse complement.
GCTGAGGCTCAGAGACTTTGAGCCCCACCCAGGCTCTGAATCATTGGCCTCTGCCAGCGAACAGCCTGTTTTATTACAGTGGGGCCCCGTGGGGCTGCTCAGTGTCAAGACCTGCAGCCTACGCCATTCAGAGTTCCGGGGTGGGTTCACGCCACTCCCATGACCTCGTGCCCGCATGGCCTGTGCCATCAGTCACCAGCATCTCCATTCTTGCAGGAACAGAAGATGCTGGAGAAACTCGAGTTTGAACGGCGCCTGGAACTCGGGCAGCGAGAGCACGCCCAGCTCGTCCAGCAGGGCAATAGCCAGAGGGACGAGATCCTTCAGACAGTCAGGGAGGTTCGTGAGCGGCCAGTGAGATCTGCCTGTCTGTGCGCCCCTGCCGGCCCTCTGATGTGGGGGGGCAGTGGGCGTGAGCTCTCTCACCTCCGCACTCCGGGGTCTGGGGGGCCTTTACGTCACCTAGTCTGGACTCCTTGGGCACAGTGGCCACCCTGAGGCCTAGCAAGGGGAAGACCTGGCCCAAGGTCACATGGAAAGGGCTGGCAGGATGGGGATGGGAAACACATTCTCCTAACCCCAGTCTGGAGCCCCCACTGCCCTATGGCATCTGAACGGGCCCCAGAAACTCAGGACTTCCGCCCGTCCTGCCGCAGGAGCAGTCCCGGCTGGAGCAGGGCCTCAGTGAGCACCGGCGCTACCTCGACGCAGAGCGTCAGCGGCTGCAGGAGCAGCTGAAGCAGACGGAGCAGAACCTCTCCAGCCGGATCCAGAAGCTCCTGCAGGACAATCAGAGGTCAGGCTGCCGTCTTCCCCGGACCCCAGGCCCACAGACCTTCTCCCACAAGAGACCCGTGAGGGAGAGCAGGGTGGGGTCCACTTCCCCTCACGGGCTCCACCCCTGCCCAAGGTTCCCATCTGTAGGACCCAGTCTTGGTGCTGCAGTTCGCACCAACTTAAAGAGAAAGGACTGACTGGGGCGTGGCCAGCTCTGTCTCCTGTTGCGGGGCGGCCGCTCGCTGGACCCGTGCCTCCCCGGTTTCCCACTTGTAAAATGCGTGGATTTAACGAGACAGTTCAGACCACTCCTGCTCCAATATTTTGGGCTCCATTCACCCAAGCAGGAGCTGCTGGGAGCAGGTCTTGACAGGGAGAAAGAGGGCTGGATAGAGAGCTCGGGAAGCACGAGAAAGTCTAATTAGAGTTCCTGGGGGAAAGAGTTCAGAAACAGGCTTTCGCCATGTCCCCTGTCACCTCCAGGCTTCCTTTTGCTCTTGCTCCTCTGCCATCTGGGGCCGGCAAGCCCAGGCGCCATGTTCTGAGCCCTCACCACCGTGGGTGTTCCGGAAAGCTACCGTCCACTGGCACATCTTAAGTGGCAGACACTTCGTGTATATTTGCTCACTTACTCTTCACAGATACCCCAGAAAGGTTTTGTTGTGGTTGCTTAATAGCGTTCCTATATCACAGTCGAGGAACTGGGGGCTTGGAGTAGTTGAGTAACAGACCTGTGACCACAGGGCGCCCCATCAGTGGTGGGGCTGAGAGGCCCCCAGCGCAGTCACTCAGCAGCCTGTGCTCCACCAGTGCAGGGAGGGGGCAGTTCCATTGGAAACAGGCAAGCCGGTGACGGTGACGGCTGCAGGGACTCTCACAGATTTCTCCACAGGCAAAAGAAAAGCTCCGAGATTTTGAAGTCGCTGGAAAATGAAAGGTATGTGTTCTGTTCTGGTGCTTTCTCTGCACAGCCTTCCTTCCAGGGCAGAGGGTGGGGAGGGGAGGCGTTGGGGTTAGGATGTCGTATGATTCTCAAGGATTACGTCAGGAAGTTTTCCTAAAGCTGTGAGGAAATTTACCTCATTCGGGAATATTGAATTAAAAAGAATCACTATCTGCAAATCTGTTAAAGTACATTCCTGACAAAAAGTTAGATATGAACAAGAATTTATGTACAATGTCCAACTATATTTCCAATATTAAAAAATCACCCCAAAATCTACATTTCTCAGGGGAAGAAAATTATTTGGTTACATAAACTGCACAAAAGAATAATCTGTAGCCAATCAGTCCTGTAGACGAATATTCCTTGTTAAAGGAGACACGATATATTGCTAAGTGGAAAAGCGGGGCCCTCATCTGTTGTTTCTTAAAGACATTCTACGTTTCTGAGTTCAGAAAGCGAAAGGCCACCCCCAGTGGGGTGCACTGATCATGTTTTAGAGGTGGGAATTAGAGGCGGCGATTTTTTTTTTTCCTTTGTGGTGTTTTAGTATTTTCCAAGTTTACTGCTTTGGGGTGTACCACTGTAGTAACGAGAAAAGATGGTGGCTGGGAAGGACGGCCTCCTCCCCTTCCCCAGGTATTGGTGGGATCCCTCCTGGTTCTCTGGGATCCCAAAATAGGGGCGCGGGCTGGCTGCTGTCCCTGTGCCCAGCCTTCCAGGCCCCTGGCTGCCTGGGCAGACCTGCAGGCTCCCACCGGCTTGCAGAGCAGCCCCATTACCCCACCTGCTTAAACTGTGGTGGTGGTGGTAGCCGGGGTGGTCAAGGCCAAGGTGAGCTGTGGCCAGCGGCATCGTTTCTTCAGCATATGCTGATCAGTTGCCCTCTCTGTGCTGGGCCTGAGGTCCAGCAGGGCACCATACAGCTTTCCCTCGAGCGGCCTGTGGTCCCAGGGCAGAGGTGCTCCGATGAGACATGCTTCTTCCAATGACGTCAGACCCTGCAGAAACACTATAGGGTTATCCCTCCAAGCCACTATAACGAGTGTAGTGTGGAGGGAAATGTGTACACGCATACAGCATGCATGCACATACACACATGTAACTTACCTTTTATATTCTCGCTCATGTTCTTATTTTTTGATTACAGGTTGCAGTCAACACTTTTTAATTTTCATTCATTATATCACGGATATATTTCCATGCCAAAAACCTTATGATTTCTAATAGCTGTAGGGTATTCCACTGTATGATTATATCATAATTTATTTAACTGGCCCTCTGTTCATGAACATTTGTTTCCAGTTTTTCATAATTACAGTTACAGCAAACGGCTTCAGAATATACCTGTCTGCATTTACTTGACTCTCTTTTAAGGAAATCCTCAAAGGACATCGATCGGTGTTGTTAAATTGCCTCCCAAAAAACGCTTTGCCAGTTTACACTCTTCTCCCCAGTACATGAAAGTGCCCATCTCGCCACCCCCATTGCCATCGCCCATGGTTATCAGTTTCCTTAATCTCAACCATCTGCTAGGTGAAAAGTAAACTAAAGATTTACTCTGTTTAGTTACCAGTGATGTAAGCATCTTTCCATGTGTTTATTGGCCACTTGTATTTAAGCATCAGTGAAGTGGCCGTTTGCGTCTTTTGCTCACTTTTCCAAGGGAATGTTCATCTTTTTATGCAAGAAACTCTAGCTGCAAGGCGGGAGGTAAACAGGGCCCCGGGGAAGTGTGTGGTGCAGCAGGAGCACATCTAGGTTGGCACATCCAGGAGGACTTCCTGAAGGAGATGCTGTTCATCTGATGGGATTCCCTCTTGGAAGTGCTGAATAAATGGATGGATTGTCTTTCTAGAATAAGAATGGAACAGTTGATGTCCATAACCCAGGAGGAGACAGAGAACCTGCGAAGACGTGAGGTTGCCTGTGAGTCTCAGGGTGGGGCGGGGGGAAGGGTCATGGGAACAGAGCTTGGCAATCTGGGGGGGCTGGGGCAGAAAGTCACCTGTAGAGGGTGCTGAGTGTTAACCCCTCTCATAAGAAGTAAGAAATGATATGTGTGGTGTGATAACCTTTTAATTTTTTTATTATGGTAAAAAATATGTAACGTAAAGTCGATCGTTTTAACCACTTTTAATTATGTACTTCCGCGGCATTCAGCGCCTTATTGTGCGGCCATTACTGCCCCCTTTCCAGAACTCTTGCACCCTGCAGGACTGAAACTCTACCCGTCAGATAACAGCTCATCGCTCCCCCTCCCCCCGCCCTCGGCAACTTCCATTCCACTCTCTGTTCCTATGAATCTGTTACTCTAGGTATCCCGTGTTAGTGGAATCATCTGGCAATGATCTTTTTGTTGACTGGCTTCTCTCACTTAGCAAGGGTCTTTCACGTGGTAGCTTGTATCTGAATTCCCTCCCTTGTCAAGGCTGAATAGCATTCCATTGTGCAGGTTGACTGCACTGTGTCAGTCACTTCATCTGTCAGTGGGCACTTGCGTGGTTTCTACCTGTTGGCTCTGGTGAATAATGCTGCTGCGGACATGCGTGTGCACACAGCTCTTCGATTCTCTTTCAGTTTTTAAATTGTAACTGTTCAAGATCCGCAAGTATACATTAACGTTTAACTGGAAGAACATATATCAAAGTGTAATAATATCTCTGGGTGACAGATTATAGGAGATTTTGTATGTGCTGTTCAGTGATTTGCAATTAGTCAATCTTTCAAACTTGAGTTACTTTTATAGTTCAAACAAAAAGATTTCTTTTGCGGGTGACCATCAGGTGGGAGACTAGGTGAACCCTGTGACACCACCCCAGGGGCGGCCGCCGCATTCTCAGCCACTGTCCCCATGTTCCCTCAGCCGCCATGCAGCAGATGCTGACCGAAAGCTGTAAGAACCGCTTCATCCAGATGGCATACGAGTCTCAGAGGCAGAACTTGGTCCAGCAGGCCTGTTCCAGGTAAGGTAAGCAGAGGCTTCCCGAGGAAGGGAGTTGGGGGAGCCGGCTCAGAGCCCGGGGGACCCTCTGCCCCCAGCCACTGCAGCCTTGGCTGTGCCATCCGAGGCAGAGGGTGACTGGTCTTCATGAACTTGCCTGCTGGACCTTGTGATTCTGTGTTGGGTCCTGATAAAGCGACAGTAAATCTTGTTATTGTGCTTCACAGATACTGTGTTTTTTACAAATTAAACGTTTGTGGTAACCATGCCTCCAGCACATACATTGGTACCATTTTCCCTACAGGTTCAGATGGTTAACTTTTTAAGTAATAAAGAATTTTTTAATTCCAGTATGTAATTGTTTTCTGAGACATAATGCTATTGCCCCCTTAATAGGTTGCAGTATAGTGTGAATGTAATTCTCCTGTGCACTGGGAAACCCAAAAATTCTTGTGACTCACTTTACTGCGATATCTCCTCTGTTGTGTTGCTGTGATCTGGAGCCAAACCCACAATGTCTCAGAGGTGTGCCTGTAACCACTACCACTTCTCGTGCGCTTCCTGTGTGCCAGATACGCAGCTAAGTGATAGGCATTAGCTCACTGCACCCTGAGGGACTGCATCGTTTCCAGGCCATTTTACAGTCACAGCTCAGGCTGAGAGATGCTATGTGACACACCCCAGGGAACACAACTATCAAGTGGCAGAGCCAGGATTCAAACCCAGGCAGAGTGGAGGATGTGCCTTTTTTTTTTTTAAGATTTTGTTTATTTACTTTTAGAGAGAGGGGAAGGGAGGGAGAAAGAGAGGGAGAGAAACATCAATGTGTGAGAGATACACTGATCGGTCGCCTCTCATATGCCCCCAGCTGGGGACCTGGCCTGCAACCTAGGCATGTGCCCTGATCAGGAATTGAACCAGGGACACTTGGGTTCGCAGGCCGGCCCTCAATCCACTGAGCCACACCAGCCGGGGCAGGGGTGTGCCCTTGACTGTGGTACGCTCATCATCAGCAAGGGTCTGCACAGGTGGGGGCAGGGTGCCCTGGCGGGGACGGTGATGGGGTTGCCTTCAATGCCGATGGCCACTCCGGGCCTGACTCCCCAGGTTCACTGCCACCCTGTGTGTTTGCCTGTTGAGAGAGCCGTAAGGGTCCGGCAGGTGAGAAAAGCCCAGTCGGTGCTCAGGAGCCCCAGACGAGGCTGGGCCAGTGGCACTGGGAGCCCTCGTGTTTCTCTTTTCATCCAGGTAGCAGAGCTGCCAGTCCC
>PVJD01003717.1:0-25252 GCA_004026545.1 Mormoops blainvillei | reverse complement strand
TTGTGCCAAAATCACTAGACTTATTCTAGGGGCTGAGAGCAGACCCACCGCCAGGGCCAGAACCGCTGCAGTGGGGGGTGCAGACGTCATTGCCCAGGAAGGACAGCTTTTCCAAGGACCAAGCGGCTCGCCTAGGGGGCCGTGCTCCGGTAGGGGGGTGGGTGAGAGGGCCCAGAGATCATGTCTCCCAGCTCCTGAGACAGAGACTTTGTCCCTTTCTCTCCAGGGCCGTGGGATTCAGACAAACTCTGTCTGCACCCATCCTGGAATGTGGCCCCCAGCCAGCGCTGCATAAGTGTTGTTGGATGAATAAATGGTTTATCTTCATCTCCTCCAAGGTGCCTGGCACATAGTAGGTGCCCAGAAAACGTTGAAAGATAGATGAATTTGTGGTCTTTCTGGCAGCATGGCTGAAATGGATGGGCGGTTCCAGCAGATTCTGGCGTGGCAGCAGACGGATCAGAACAAAGCCATCAGCCAGATCCTGCAGGAGGTGAGCCCTTGCCGAGGCGCGAGGGCGGGGTGCAGCAAGGGAGGGCGCCAGAACTCAGAGTCGAGCCCTGTCCTGGAGAGCGTGAGACCCAACTTAAGTGCTTAGTGCGCTCAGTGCAGACCGTCGGGAGAGGGGCAGGGAGAGGCCTCTGGGGGTGGTCTGCCGGTCACTGAAACCCAGAGAAGCACCCCCTACCTCTCTGGTGGGCACCCCCGCCCCCTGCTGCGAGGGCTCCATTATGAGGACCAAAAGGGCAGGGAGCGGATCACACCACAGAGGAGGAGCCCACAGGAGCGCGCAGCGGGGCCGCACTCCTCACGCCCGAGCCCGCTGCCCACCCGCTCCCCTGCGGTCCTGGCCGGCCCACTGGCAGAGCGCGGCTGCCCGGCCCTGCTCAGCCGGCCATGCTCTCTGTCGCAGAGCGCCATGCAGAAGGCTGCGTTTGAGGCTCTCCAGGTGAAGAAAGACCTGATGCACCGGCAGATCAGGAACCAGGTGAGTTTGGGGGCCGTGGCCCCCCGCTCAGCCATGTCTTGTCAACTTTCAGAGTCGTGCAGAGGTGGCTGGATAGGTGACAGATAAGGTTGAGTCCTGGCTCTTTCATGTGGCAGCTAGCAAGAGGCCACCCTTCAGAACCTCTCTTTCCCTCCAGAAGCTCAGTCAGGGGCTACTGGGAGGTGCCTCGAGGCAGCGCTGTAAGTGCCCAGCACATGTGACGCTGTGCGGGGCTGAGGGGAAGGGCAGCCTCTGTGCTGATCCCCTCTCCCAGCAGCCAGCTCAAACCCTAACGTCCCCATCAGCTGTGAGCTGGAACAGATTGGATTTCCCGCCCGAGGGAGCAGGGAGGCCCCGTCAGCTGAGGGGTGGCCGGGGCCTGGACGGGAGGGATGTACTCTCATCCAGCTCCGCCGCTGGCCTTCGGGCCAGCCCTGGGCAGGCCCCACTGCTGCGGCCTCTTGGCTGCGTCTGTGGCGTGGGACTGGGCTGTCTAACCCACTGGGCTTTCCCGAGGGCAAGGTACCCTCGTTGGGCTGGGGGTTAAGTGAGCTTTCAGGCTGTGGGAACGCTCATCACATCATATTCAGCACACTTTGAATTTCACATTTTGCATTTTTTTTTTCTTTTTATTCTTTTCTTTTTGGGCCAAAACCAACTTACCTTTTTATTTCCCTCTTTAATTTCAATCCTACATAGCCAGACATGAAGCTCATTCCTCTGACCAGGGGTTGGTGGGGACATAGGAACTTAGGGACAAGGGTCATGGGGTCATAGGCACAGCGTAGAGACCGACTGTGGGGTCAGACCCCTAGGGCTAAAATCTCCCACTCACACCCTGAGGGTGTGCGGTGACCCCTAGACAATCTCACTTTGGGTGCTTCTGACCCACCAGGCCAGCTGTTCTCCTTTAGACCCCAAGCCGGCGCATCCCAGGGAAAGGGCTCCCTCACCTACTCTGTGTTGGGGGGCAAGTTACTTAACCTCTCTGAGCCCCAGTTTCCTTGTCTGTAAAATGGAGACAGTAATACCCCCTAATAGCCAGGGGAGAACTGATGAACCGACACACGTAGCGTGTCCAGGACAGGCCTAGCGCACAGAACCCTCAGCAAACATCAGCTACTACTCCCGTTGTTGTTTTTCAGTCCCTTCCATTGCCCGCTGCTCCCGTCTGGACAGCTGTTCAGAGGAAGCAAGGGGCTTTCAGGGAGAATTCCGCACCTGCCCTTCCCTCTGGCCTGAGCCTTGAAGGGCAGCCCCTCCTCCACTCCACAAACCTTTATTCCACACCCGCTCTGACGCAGCCCCTGCGCTCAGGTCTTGGTCAACAGCATTGACCAGAACAAGCATGTCCACCCCTCCAACACAAGAGCACTCAGGACCCCTTAATCCAGGGACCCCCAGAAAAGATTCCTAAACCCCACTTGGCCATCAGAGAGCAGTGGCACAGAACTGAACTGTGTGGTTAATGTGAATAAAAAACCCTGTCTCATCTTCTGTTTAGATTAAGTTAATAGAAACTGAGTTATTGCAGCTGACACAGCTGGAGTTAAAGAGGAAATCCCTGGACACAGAGGCACTACAGGTATGTAGGGCTCCCTGGCTGCCTTGTCCCTCCCCGTCCCCAATGAAGTCCCCGCCCGGTGCCCCCACTGCCTCTCAGCAGCGGCTCCCCAGCAGGCAGGGCAGGTCTCCTCTGTGGCCGTGACATAGGAGGGTGGCCCAGCCCCAGAGGCTGATGGGCGCACAGGCCAAGGTGAGGGGTTGGGTCGGCCCGTTGCCAGGCAGGAGGGTCAGAGGAAGGAGGGTCTCATTGCCAAGGCTCACCCAGGCGCCATCTCCATCTCCGCATTCTCTCTGTTTCGGGGCGGGGTTTGCCTCTGAGCTGCGTCTCTTCAAGCCATGCTTCTGGGGTGCTGGTTCGACTCACGGGCTGACATCCTCTGGGGAAGGAGCTTTTTTGGTGTCTTAAGAATGTCTGGAGGAGAGGACCCAGCCATCACTGTGTCACTCCCTGCAGGCGGCCTCTCCGGGAGCCCCGGCCTGGTATCAGCAGGGACTAGCATTCTGGCCTGCAGGTCTGGGACCTGGCTTCTGTCCTAGCACAGCCTGGCTGTGCGACCTGAGCAGGAAGGGGGAAAGGGGTGGCCCTTTCCCTCCTCTGCACCTCGGTTTGCCCAACAGCACACACAGGGTTCCGCATCAGCGATGTGCAAGGACACATGCCCTCTGCCAGGCTTTGAGCAGAGCCTCCTGTTCCCAGTGCAGAAGTGTCAGGTTGTCTTGTGGGCTTCTCAGTACAATGAAAGCACACTGCAGTCTGGTGTCCTGGTCTGAGGTCTGCCGCAGATGTGCAGCGTGACCTCAGGCAGGCCACTTCCCCTCCCTGGGCCTCCATTTCTCCCCTCCATAAAGTGGAAGTAATAACCTCCCAGGCCCGGCCTGGGCCAGGGCGGCCCGAGAGGGCGAGCCCCCAGTGGGAAGCCTAGTGCGGGCCCGGAGATGGTCCTCAGAGAGGAGGGCTGGGCTCAGAGCGGGTGCCCTTGTCTCTTGCCTGTTGGAGCTTGTGGGCTCCGTTTTCAGGCCCTCCAACGGTTCCCGAGGTCAGATGTGAGAGGAACATGGACACAGATGAGGGCTCTGCCCTGTTTGCATGCGCATCCATCTGTGTAGGGCATTCCAGACCAGCATGGGGTGCCATCCCCACCGTGTGCTTCCCCCATGGGCTCTAGTCAGTGAAGAAGTCAGCCATGGCTTGTCATTTCCTTTGTTCGCTCTTTCTTACCACTCCACAGACATTAGTCGCTGGATCCCATGCCTGGCCTTAGCCCCATGGGCAAGGGAGATGCAGGCTTAGAAGGGCAGAGGGACCCCTGGGCTCTGTCCCCTAATTCTCAGCCTGAGACAGTGGGCAGAGCCTTGAATTGAGTTGGGCCTTCCATGGACCCCTGACTGGGAACTGAGTGAGGGGGATGCTGCCATGGCGCGGCTGGGACTCCTGGCTCCAGGGGTGCCATGGGCTTCCGGCGGCACTGGATGTGGTCTTGTGTTGCAGGAGATGATCTCAGAGCAACGCTGGGCCCTCAGCTCCCTGCTGCAGCAGCTGCTCAAGGAGAAGGTGCAACGGGAGGAAGAGCTCCGGGAGATCCTGGTGCGTTGGGCTTCCGGGCCTGCGTCTTGCGGGGCCTGCTTCCCCTCAAAGGCGTCCTTAGAAACCCTTGGTGTTCAAGCTGTATATGTCCATCAAAGGGAAAAACGGAAAGTACAAAGGAAAGGAACCTCACTTCTGAGAGCTGCCTGTTGCTAACATTTTGATGTCTATTTTCCCAACATTGTGCATATTTACAGCTCTGCATGCAAGTGCCTACAGCAGCACTCGCCCCTGGACTACCAGCTCATTGTCATCCACTCCCTTCACGTCACTCAAATGCTCCTCGGCATCCTTGTCCTGGCTGCACTGGGACAGCCCATCCGTTAGCCTATTGTTCAGCGTTAAGACTATTTCCCATTCTGTAAACCATGCTCTCTGCCTGTCTTTGTAGCTAAGTGTTCGAGGATAGCCAAGCATTTACTCAGGACAAATGCCCAGGAGAGGACGTGCTGTGTCCCGGGCAGGCCTTTTAATAAGGCTTTGACAGGAGTTGCCCACATGTACTCTGTTTCCAAAGCGGTTCGACACTGGTACGTCATCAGGGTGGCAGAGCCCCAGTTAGGTAGTAGGCTGGGTTGTGTCCTCCAGACCCCAAGTGCGCCGGGCGGTGAGGACAGAGGCCCACCAGCTGCGGCACCATTACTGTTCCAGAAGTCCTCTAGCTCCTTTGGAGGCAGGCCCTGTGCAGGGCACGGAGAAGGCTGAGACCAGCTGCTTCCCAAGCCCTGCACAAGCCCAGACACCATACCTGTGCTCATCAGAAGCTGCCCTTCCCTCGTGGTGCCTCACGGCCACTGTCTGCAGTCGTAGTGATGTGGGCACTGTGCACGGTCAGCCATATGCTGTGGCCATGTCCCTGCCCTCAAGGGGCCTTGAGCGACTCGCTGTCTAGGGGATGGTGCACCACCTCACCCCCAACAGGGGATGGTGCACCACTTCAACGAATGTCAGGGTCATGGGTTCCAGAAGAGAGGTATGTCCACAGCGCAGGACGGGCCGGGGCCAGAAGAGGGGAGCCAACTTGGCAAGGTCCAGGAGCAGCCACTCAGGGCACAGGGGCAAAGCCTGTGTTGGAATCCCGTCCCCCACCCCGGCATACCTGGCCCCAGCATGCGGCCGCAGTCCTGGATGGGCCAGCTCAGCGGCTGGGAGCGCCTGATTCTGAATCCCGGCCCCGACACAGGGTAGCTCTTAGACCCTGGGCAGGCGCCTATCACTCTGAACCTGGGTTTCTTCACTCGTGAACTTGCACCCGTTTCACAGTTACAAGAATTAAGTAAAGTGGCACCTCCTGGTGCACAGCACAGAGGGCGGCACATGGCGCTCTGAAAGTGTGAGCTGCCGCCAGGGCCGCTCGTTCACTGCTCTGTGCCTAGCACCTAGCACAGTGCCTGGCCCGGAACGACTCTCGAGGAGTAGTTGTTGAATGACAGAAGGAAGGCACCCACTTCAGTAGCATGTTTATAATTCTCCGGCTTTGTCAGGCCAGTGAAGGCCACTCCTGAAGCTGAAGGTGCCCTTAGGACCCTGTTTCTGTCCCTGCCTTGCACCCAGGAGACAGCCTGAGCTTCGTGGGGGAAGGAGGTGGCTGCTTCGTGCTTCGCTGTTTCCACAAGCGGACGAGAATGTGTCCCTCCCAGACTAGTGGTGCACGAAGCGAGGTGCCAGGCGTGGGCAGCCCGGGTTCAGGCCCCACCGGCCGGGCTCTGCCTGTGAGATGGCTCTCAGCGGTGCATCAGGGAGAGAGGTGCTTCCTGCCTTTCCTGCTTCTGTGGTTTAAGTGAAGCGACCAGAGTGGGTAGGACAGTTGTTCGTAAAGCACCAGGCGCCGTCCCCATGCTGAGAGGAGCATAGCTCACCATTGTCACTGTCGTCGTTTTTTATAAATAACCAATTTGTAAATAACAGTGTCTGCTTCATTCCTGGCAGATGGAGTTAGAAGCCAAAAGTGAAACCAGGCAGGAAAATTACTGGCTGATTCAGTATCAACGGCTTTTGAACCAGAAGCCCTTGTCCTTGAAGCTTCAGGTAAAGACTGGTCGCGCCCAGCCCCACCGGGAGCCAGGAGGGCCTCCACTCAGAGGGGCCTCTCGTGCCCCAGGGATACCCTGCTTCTGGGTCTTTCCAGTTTTACTCCATTCATATTTCTGGTGGCTATGGTACCAGGTCCTGTGCTAGACCCCAGGGGGGCAGAAGTGGGAGAGAGGGCGGGTTCACTCTGGTGAGGCGCAGATGGCCCCTGGCCTCTGCCCTGTGCCACAGAGACCCACGAGCCCACAGGGGTGGGGCCTGCTGTGCCACCAGCGCAGGCAGGCACCAGTGCTGTCTCCGAGCGCCTGCTCTACACAAGACAGCTGTGGTCCCCCCTCTCTCTGTCTCTAGGTACCTTCCTCTCCCCCCATACTTTTTTTTTTTTTTAATAAAAATGGAGTCTTTCTATACATACTATTTTGGCCACATCTCTTTCCTCTTAGCAATAGTGACAGGCGGGCATCCAGATCTATACATATAAATAGAAGTCCTCGTGGTTTCCAGACAGCTATGTAGTGTGTGGCCTGTGGATGAACCCTCGTTTATGTAAACAGCCCCCTCCTTGTGGGTACTTAAATTGCTTACTGTTTTCAAGTTTACAAGTACAGTAGCACTTGTAAAATTCCGGTGAGCTTCCGGTACAGTTATCTCTTTGCACTTAGGTACGCATTTTTACAGGAAAAATTCCAAGAATATATTTTACATATTATGTTAGGTCTGTTCAGACCCCTTGTTTGCTGTCGTAAATATGGCTTCCTGTTTTTCTTCCTGTCCACGGTGCCCCGGCTTTGCCTGTGCAGGAGGAAGGCATGGAGCGCCAGCTGGCGGCCCTGCTGGTGGAGCTGTCGGCCGAGCACTACCTGCCCATCTTTGCCCACCACCGCATCTCACTGGACATGCTGAGCCGGATGAGCCCCAGGGACCTGGCCAAGGTGGGCAGCAACTGCCTCTCGGGGGAGGTCAGGGAGGCGAGCTGGGCCGCCAGCCCAGTGTGGCCAGGCATCAGCTTGCTCTTTCTGCAGTTCCTGGTGAGGTCTGCTATCAGCAAATGTCCCAGGGTCTCCCGCTCCCAGGTGGCTAGAACACCTGTCCCATCTGCCCCCTACCAGCTGGGCGGGCCCTACGCTCCGGTGCCTAAGAAAATCCAGGAATGTGGCTCCTGCCGACCCAGACCACCCGGCCTGCTCCGATTGGATCTTTACGTTGGAGGTCGCCTGGTCCAGGCCCAACCCCACCCGCAGCTGTAGAGGTCTCATAACTAACGGCAGCCCCGCCAGGGCTTGGTTACATTCAGGGCACATCGCATTAATTTGTTTACTCTCTGGACGAGACAAGTCACGTTGAAAGCTCACCTCCTCGTAGCGCTTGCCAGGGCCGGGCGCTGCCGGAGCACAGTTCGCACACGAACACATTGAACCCTCCCCACGAGCCGGGCAGCAGGCTTCCTCGTCATCGTTTCTCAGATGAGGAAACCGAGACACGCGCTAAGATGGTCATTTGCCTGTGGTCGCCCAGCAGAGCCAGGACTCAAGCAGGGTGGCCTGGGGCCAGAGTCTGTGCTGCTGGCCACTCTGCTATACTGCCTGTCCCTCAGGGCTGTCCCTAGACAGAAGGTCCGCATGGGAGCCATGTCACCGAGCTCAGGCCCTTGGGCTCTGGAGGCTGAAGGTGCTTCTGGTGCCACGGCTTCTTAGCAGCTTGGTCTCATCCCCGTGAACTGTGACAGAGGGTCCTGGCTCACTGGTCCTCGTGGGGGCGATGTGAGGTCATGCAGGTGAACCTGTCAGCACAGTCCCTGGCACAGGGGAAGCACCTGTTAAGCCCTTAGTAGCAGTGTCTTCCTTTCGGGCCTCAGTTTCTCCCTCTGCCACACTGACGGTTGAGCCCAGGCATACGGGGCCCCAGCAGGCCTCCGCATTTCCAGCCGAAGCTGCCAGGAGCCAGGAATGCGGCAGTGCCTGTGGCTCTGCGCTGTGCAGCCAGCTGCTGCCAGCCCAGGCCACAGTCTGCTCTCCTTGGACCACTGCAGATGGGCGTCTCGGAGGCTGGCCTGCAGCACGAGATCCCGCGCAGAGCCCAGGAGCTGCTGGATGCGGCCAGGATCCAGTCAGGTACTGACACCTTATGTGTGGACTGCGGTTGGGGGCTGTCATCTGTTGAACTTTCAGGTCGAGCTCTAAAGACTGGTTCTAGCCCTGCCCGGACTGGGTGGCTCAGCGGGCTGGGCATCATCCCGCAATGTGAAAGGTCACCGGTCCGATTCCTGGTCAGGACACATGCCTGGGTCGTGGGCCAGGTCCCAGGTTGGGGAGGTGCAAAAGGCAACCGGTCAATGTTTCCGTCCCTCTCTTTCTCTCTCCTTTCCCCCTCTCTAAAAATAAATAAAATATTTTTTAAAAAATAAATAAAAATAGAGGCTGGTTTCAGCCCTGCCAGTCCTTAAAGTTCCCTCTTAAAGGTACAGGATTTACAAATGAGAAAAACAAGCCACACGAAAGGAAGATTCCATGCAGCAGTTCGGGACCCTCCTGGCTCCCTGTCCCATGACCTTCCCTAAACCCACCCTGCAGACATGGGGAACCACACGCCCAGGGTCCTTGGAATTGAGGGAAAAGCCAGCTGTCCCCAGCGCCCAAAACTGCACCTGGGGCGGCCTGTGCTTTGTCTGTAGAAAGATGTTTGTGACGGGTTCGAAGGGGAAGCGGGGGGCAGGAAGGCGCCCCGCCCCGTCAGAGGCCAGAAGGCAGGTGCCGTGGCCGACCCGGGCTGGCGCGGGCATCAGGCCTCCTGCGCCCCAAGCAGGATCCAGTGCCCGGCATTTGCTGACCACTTCCCGTGTACCAGGTTGTGTCATCCTTTTTTCAAACCCACCAGGTGGGTACCGTTGTTTATCCCCATTTGAGAGGTGTGGAAACTGAGGCAGAGAGAGGTTCATGCATTTCCCGTAACATCACAGAGCTGGCAAACGGCTGAACCACAGGGCTTTGCTGCCCACCTTGAGAAGAGACCCAGGGGCCTTGACAAGGGAAAGGAGGCCTGGGGCCTAGAGGAAGGATGAAGGAGAGGGCAGACTGACAGGGTGGACAAGCCCACGAGACGGCCAGCCTCGGGCAGGGTCTGTTTGGGGCCGAGGCCGAAGGTGGAGGTGCCGGGCCGAACGCAAGGGTGAGGCAGGAGCTCGGGCTGCCTGGGCGGGAGGAGGCCCTGAGTCCCCAGGTGTCGGGGCTGACGGAGTGCTGTGCCACCTTCAGACTCCAGCTTTCCAGCCAATTTTACTCCAGGGACTGATCCTACCTAAGAAAAATTCATTAAGCTTCCAGTCCTTTAATATCAAGCATTGTGGAAAAAAAACACCTTCCAGATGTTGGTTCCCCCAGCTCTGACCCCACTCTCACTCTTGGAGTGGAGGTCAGGAAGAGCTTGGCATCAGGACTTGGGGTCGCCCCAACCCTAACAGACAAGCCTCCCTCGAGCAGGAGGAAACGGTGCCCTTTCACTCCGAGCCCCTCCAGCACCCAGAGCGGCTTCCTCTCGCCATCTCCCTCCAACCTCGGGGGCTGGCAGGAACCGCTCCCCGCCCAGAGCCCATCCCCATCCCGGAACGTCCCCGCGGTGCCTGTGGGATGCCCTGGCTGTACCCGGCCCACAGGGAAGGGGGCTGTGGCAGGGAGGTTCCTTCTTAGCTCCAGAAGGGATAGGAAACCCTGTCGCTGCTCCCAGGCTAGATAGGTGTTGTGTTAAGTATAGGAAGGCCCTTTCCCGGGAGGGCTCGGGGCACCCGGATGCCCTTAGAGTGTCTAGTGCTGGAATAGCCTTTTTACATCTCCAGGTTTTTTTCCCAGTTATAAAAAAGTACTGTTTGTAATTCCAACCGTAGACTAAATGAAACGTGCACTGTGATCGGGATGGGCATCGGGGCCGAAGAAAGACTCAGGGGTGTCAGTGAGCCGCCCGCGTGCCGATGAGAGACTGCGCTCTGTAAGGGCCTATTCTAATGCCTGCTTCAGGGCTGGACGCCGTCCCCAGGGCAGAGCAGTGCGCACAGCACAGCGGGGCTCTGCCAGGGGCTGGAGGGAGCAGCCATGGGGACTCCTCGCTCCTCGCTCCTCTCCCTGCTCCTCCGAGCCCTGACAGATGGTGGCCAGCCTGTCTCCTGGGCCACTGGGTGGAGAAGCCGAGAGGGAGGCCCAGTCCCCCCAGAGCTCCTGACCGGGGGCTCCTGTGCTGCCGCTCTGCCACCAGATGGCCCTGTGGCTTTGGGCAAGTGGCTTCCCCTCTCTGAGCTCCAGTTTCTCATCTCTGAAAGTGGCAGAGCCCTACTTGCAGGGTGGCCGTTAAGGATCCAGGGGATGTGAGGGTTAAGAGACCCCTCCCTGCCAGTGTCCCAGGACACCTGTTTTACAGATGGGAGATGAGGCTCAGAGAAGAGGAATAAGGGGGCGTGTGGCAAGGCGGCCCTTCCCCTGATTCTGAGATCGGAGGGCCTCTCCCCTTCCAGCCCACTGCCTACTTGGGGCAGGCAAGACCAGGGCCATCGCTAGGGGCTGGGATCACTGGGCGTGACCCTGGCTCAGCCTCTTTATCTGGTCCCCACAGGGCTGCTGAAACCACCCCAGGAAGAGGCCCTCGGGGCCCTGGAGCCCACCGCCCCAGAGGAGCTCCCTGAGCCAGTGAGGCCGTCGGCTCCCCCTGCGGAGCTGGAGGTGCCGATGGCCGAGTGCGTCGTGTGCCTGGAGCGGGAGGTAAGTCCAGGCAGGCACCGACCACCCGCACTCCCAGAACTGCCCGCCCGCGGCCGTCCACGCCTCTCTGGGCAGCAGTCTTCCCGAACACTCCCTTCTAGTTACGTAAGTGCACTGTGCTCGTTAGAAATTGTGGAAAACGCAGGAAATGAAAATGACCCACAGTCCCATGACCCACACATGAGCAATGCTAACGTCATTACCAGGGCCTTTTTTTCGAAAGTTTTTCCCTACTTAACAAATGCGCTAAGGAAAATTTTCCAAGTCGTTAAATACCAACCATAATCTTTTTCTAAAGGGGCTATTTTAAAACCATCTCTTTAGAAAACGAATTTCACCCTTATTGTAAAAATCGAACAACGTAACATGTAAGTGCACCGCTCCCTCCCCATGCAGCCCCTCTTAGAAAAGGCGACCAGGGTAGAGCATCTGATAACCCCGTGATCTTTACCGGACCCCAGGCAGGCCGTGGCAGGGAAGGACTCTGGTTATAAATTTAACCAATTTTCTGCATCTGGGCCCCGTAGGGTGGCTACCGATTTCGTGTCCCCACAAACAGTGCTGTCTGTACTGAGCAGCCTCGAACTGAGCTGGGGGCCCGCCCTTGACTACCGCCTTACGACTCGCCCCTAAAGAGAGGGGGCGCTGCAGCCAAGCGCAGGCCTGGCTTCTGAGCCACGACACCGGAGTCATTTTCAGATGGAGGGCCTGGGCAAGGGCACAAAAGCCACACAAGTTGAGAACAGCCTTCACACCCTCCCGCAGGGCCGGTTTGAACCGTGCAGCCCTGCCGCACGGAGCCCACCACCTCTGTCACCCCCCGAGGGCGTGGGGTGGGTCCGAGGTGGGTGGCAGGCGGGGAAGGCAAGTAGTGAAACATCAGGGAATGTCATCCAATTTTATTTTAGAAAGAAAGGCGTGGGGCCTATGGGTATGGGTAGAATTTTAACAAAAAATGGAGAAATAGTGCCAAACTGCTACCAGAAGGACGAGCTAGGTTTTCACTGGCTGGCGCTGGGCATGGTGCCTGGGTCCGGAAGAGCTGAGTGGGTCAGGACGAGCAGGACAATGTCCGTGGCAGCGCCCAGACGCTCCTACTCTCCCCTCAGGCGCAAATGATCTTCCTCAACTGCGGCCACGTCTGCTGCTGCCCGCAGTGCTGCCGGCCGCTGCGCACTTGCCCGCTGTGCCGCCAGGAGATCGCCCAGAGCCTCCGGATCTACCACAGCGGCTGAGCGCCGGCCTGGCCCCGGCCCCACTCTGCCGCCCGCAGGCCAGGGCTCCAGCTGACCCCCTGCTCTACCCAGACTAGCAAGGCCCCCTGTTGTCCTGGGCCCTGCCCCACAGCCCGGGAGGGTGGCCCCCACCCTTGATCTCCAAGCACTTCTGGGCCGGGGCAGAAAATGTTCCTGACCAATGACCTGAATCCTGCGAAAGAAGAGAGAGGGTCCCTCGTGGCACTAGGAAGGGTCTGGGTGTGGCGAGGCAGCTGTGCCACCGTCTGAGCACAGGGCTGAGTGTCCCGGCCGGTGTGGCTTTACCACTTGCCGGCTGGCTGTGGCGGGTCCCTGTTCCTCCAGGAGCCTCAGTGTCCTTACCAGGGGAACATAAGACAGTGCTATCCCATTCAGCAGGTGGTGGGAGGGCAGGAGGGCGCTGGCTGGCGGGAGGGGTGGCCACAGTTGGAGCTGGTGTGCTGCACAGCCACAGGCCGCTGTGGGCTGTCCTCTGATTGGCTGGAAGGTGTTCAGTGCAGGCCTTGGGCCACCAGCAGCCGCAGCCCCTCCTTGCCTCTCTTGCTGCTGCCCCCAGCGCCCTGGGCCCCTCTGCTTCCTGGATCAGCACCACCACACCCCTGCGGCTCAAGGACAGGCAGTGAGCTTTGCAGACCCAAAACACGAACATCAGTGTCAATAAACCCACCTCCAGCCTGCTTCTCCGAGTCATCTCTGGGTCCAGATGGAGCCTGGGGAAAGGAAGGGTCGAGGGCCTCTGGGTGGGGCCAGGAGCCGGCTGCACCTCAGTCAGAAGGAGCGCGGGAATGGGAAGTTACGCAACCCTCCCCTTGTCAGGGGGAGAAGCGGGAGAAGGGCACGGAGAGGCGGCCCGTCAGCCCGTCAGCAGGAGCAGCTGTGCTCTGTTGGGCACTCCGTCGTCATTATCCCTGACGAGGGAGCCCGGGCCAAGGGGGCCGAGCGCCCAGGGCCTTGCACTGGGACGCGGCAGTGCTGGGTTTGATCCGCGCAGGTGTGCAGGCTGTTCTAGGAGCCGCGTGCCTTTCCTTGCTGTGGAGTTGCACGCTTAGTGTGCCTTTTCTGGCAAATGGTTCTGAGCCAAGGGCAGCTTGTTCTCTAGGCTAGAGGCAGGCCTGCTCAGGGCGCCTGGGCTCTGCCACTGGCTGTCTCCGACTGACCTGGGCCAGCTTCCCACTCTTTCCCCACCCATTCAACAGGGGACCAGATGGGGCCCTGACGTAGCTCGGTGGCCACTAGGAGGCGCTGAGTGCTTGCCCTGGGTGCTGTGCCCAGATCCAACTGGACGCAAAGGACAGGCCCTCCCTGGGGTGGCAGAAATACCCTGGGCCTCAGTTTCCCTACCTCATTGGGCCATCCATCAATCCTGGCGGCCGAAATGGACTGATGAAGGCCGCTGGTAGTGTGAGTCCTGCTTTCTTGGCAGGAGCTGAGCCTCTTCCCATGATGTCTTCTTCCCCCAGAGACCTTTGACCGTCCCTTCCCTGGTCCCCCAACCACCCTTTGGGATTCCTCTTGGTCAAGAGGGAGACTGGGGCCTGAGGTGGGCAGGGCCACTTTGCAGAGCATGACGCTTGCCCTGGGAGAGAGGGCTTCAGCGAGTCACCTTTCATAGGTGCGAAGCCTGAGGCAGGGTTAATGACTTGCTGATGACAACAGCAAGATGATAGCAGGTGAATCCTATCTCTGGCCCCGTAGCCCCTGCTGTTTCACACCCCAGCCCTTGTCAACAAGCCCTTGGCCACCGGCCACCATGGACAGGCTGGTACCATGGAAGCCAACAGCCCCGTGACTGGCTGCCATCCCACCTGGAGGAACACGTTTTTACCCCTGGATGAGGCAACCCATCCCCACCAGTTGCTGGGGGGCAGGGCGGGAGGGAGCGGGGTCACTGTGCCCCACAACCTCCGCCAAGGTTCCCCGCTGCCTTCCTGGGCCTCAGTTTACACGTCGGTGACTTGGTGATGATGGCAACACGCTAGCTGTGAGATCAGGAGTCGTGAAAACACTGGTGTCGCTGTCTGGGTCCAGCACGAACTGGGGGCCCACCCCCACTGTGGGTGCCCCAAGGCCATGTGGCCTTAAAGCTGCTGGAGCCTCTAGGCCTGTCACCGGGGCTCTCTGACGAGCTCCCTGCACAGGCCCAGCTGAGGAAGCTGCTGGAGTGGCCAGCAGGCCAGTCACCTACCTGCTCTGCGTCTTCTGAGCCTCAGTTCCCTCCTTCGTACAAGGGGATTATACAAGAACTCGGACCTAGAGGTGCTTGGTCAAGCGAGCCCCCAAAGCCAAGGTGCGTAGACAGGCCTCCCAGGTGCAACCTCCGGCCCAGGCCCCCCTGCTGGCACCACACACGGGCTACTGGCTTTAAATAAAGCATTTATTGATGAGTAGAGCTTAAACAGTTTGCATAATATTTGCAGTACAATACCTGGAAGGATGACGGGAAAACCCCAGAAGGCACTAGAGGGCAGCGTCTTCAGACGGAATGTATCGGTGTTAGAGGTTAGCGAGACGTTTGAGATTAGGGCTGGGGGGGCTGGGGGACCCTGAGCACCAGCCACCGCCTCACATCCTGGGGGTCCGAGGCCCAGGCCCCAGGAAGCAGGTTAAGAGATGGAGGGTACAGGGCTGGGTGGGGGCCCCCACCAGAGGACCCTGAAAGGGTCTGGCTCTGCCGAGCTGGCCTCCACTCAGAGCAGCAGGGGCGGGGTCCAGGGCCACCTCGGCTTGACTCCCACCCCCAGGAACAAGAAGCTGAAGGACAGGTGGGCCCCAAGTGACTCACATTTGAACAAAGGGCCTGCAGTGTGCAAGGCGAGGTGACTTGGTGAGTCAGGCAGCAGGGCCAAACCACAGCCTGACCCCAAGTCCTCGAGCAGCCACTGGCAGTGCCCCAGGGAGCTGTGGCCCCTCAGGAGCCCTGGCAGCTCCCTCGGTGGACAGCACGTACCTTGGAGGTGGCCCTCGGAAGACAGAATCCACACCCACCAAACCCTGCGTCTGAGCAAAGTGCATGTGGGCACAGAAGGGGCAGGAGGACACAGGGACTCCCAAAGGTGGAGTCCCGGCACACAAGCGCCAGGGGACCGCTGCGGCTGAGAGTGGAGACAAAGGCCTGAAGGCCTGCCTGGCCTCCAGCAATGCTCCCTCCACCTCTGGCCTCCCGCTCCCGTGGCTTGCTCCTGCCCGCCCTCGGAGGCTTCCTAGCCCCAGACCAGCACATTCTAGGCCTTTCCAGTCCAACCCCAGGCTGATGGCCTCATCCCCCCTTCACAGGGCAGCCCTCCCTGCAGACCCCCCAGCCTGGCTCTAGCCCAAAGACACCTTTCTTGCACCTCCCCTCTGCCGGGCGGGGGAAAGCGAGGCCTCTGGGCCCAGCCTGGGAGAGCAGGAGATGGGCCTCAAGCGCTCGTGTTCCTGGTTCCAACGGGCCCTTGGTGACAGGAGGGGAATTCATGGGTTCTGAGTCACAGCAGACGATGCCTTCACCTTCCTCTTTGCAAGGATGGCAAGGCCCACCAGGGAAACGGGCCCCAGAAGAAAGGCAGGAAGAGAGGACCCAGAGGACAGGGACCACCAGGTGCTCCCCGGCCCCTTCAGCTATGCTCAGCTCCCAGCACAAGCCAGAAAGCCAAGTTCACCCGACAAAAGAGAAAATGGGACTACAAAGTACGACCAAACCCAATAAAGTGACTTCAGGAGGCCTGTCCCTGCCCAGCCCCAGAGCTGCCCCGCCGGCCCCGCCCCACCTCCACCTGGAGCACAGGTCCCGCTCCTGCCCGGAGCCAAGCTTGCCAGTGCCTCGGAGGGAGGGCCCCTGTGCCTTGTCCAACAGAAGCTCGGGGGCGACCAGCCTAGAACTCCGTCTGCACCCCTGCGCTGTCCTCGGTGGTGGTGTGGATGGGGGGGTGGCCGCCAGGGCTGGACACCTGTTCCCCAGTCTCCTGGTCGTTGGGCTTGGGAGGCTCAAGGTCCACAGCCTTTCCAGGTGGGAGTTGCCGGAGGGGTGAGGCAGGCGGTGAGGAGGCCTCAGGGACGGCCACGGGCTGGGGGCTCTCCTGCACGGGGGCCCCGTTGAGCAGCGGAGCTGCCGGCGCGGGGCCCTCTGCCCGCAGATTCTGGGCCAGCAGGCCACGGAGCTCAGTGACGCTGTCCAGGGATGCAGGCGATAGTGGCTCAGAGCCAGCCTCCAAGGGCAGCCCTGCCTCCTCGTCCTGGACCACAGACACCACCTGCTTGGCACGCCGTCGCTTTTCGGAGACGGCGGCTGCCTCTGGGGCACGGGGGCTGGGGCTGCTGCTGTGCCCACTGCCACCAGCACTGCCACCGTACTCCTCACCCCAGTCTATGGGCGAGCCCTCGGCCAGCAGGTGCAGGTTGGGGTCGCTGTTGTGCAGGACCACGCTGTCTCGGTACAGGTTGTGTTTCCTCTGCACGGCGGCCTCCTTCACGGCTGCAGGGCGACAAGAGCGGCGTCAGAGCATTTGCCACGGGAGCCTCGGCCGTCACCACGCCCTTCACTGCACCCAGATGGGACCGGCATCATCCCCCTGAAGCCTCCCCGCGGCCTGAGTGGGCGTTGTAATTGGGATGTGGCTTGTCCCAGGCCTCACTGCCGGGAAGGAGGAGCTGTGCACGATGCTAATCTGAAGCCCAAGCTGGTAACCACCATCTCGCCCTGTCACTCGTCTGACACTCCCCAAAATGCCAAGGACCCAGAGACTCTAAGAGACCCTACGGCGCAGAGACGCGACGCCAACAGCTAACAGCGGGCCTGCCCCAGCCCAGAGGCATAAATCTCGTGATTTTCTTTGCAGCTTCACTGACCCCACAAGGAAGACCTATGAGCGGCCTCCTTCCCCCTCCCGGCAATAGGGACCCCGCAGCAGCCAAGGCCGCGGGGACGCGGCGGCTGGCGCGTACCCTGCAGGATGTCCTTCATGACCGTCTGCAGCACCACTTCCTCGTACGTGCTCTCCACCAGGATAAACCTGGCGAAGTCCTCGAAGATCAGCTCCTGGAAGCGGGGCAGCTCCTGCGGGACAGGGTGGGGGCGGGGCAGAGAGGGGTGGTCAGGGCCTGGCGTGGGGGCGGGGCCGGGGCCCGGGCTGGCCCAGGCCCGCAGGTTCCACCCCACCGGGGACCAGCAGGGGGCGGTGCTGCTCACCGACTTGCAGGTGGGAGCCAGTTTCTTGAGCAGGAATGGGATCGTGATCTGCAGCAGCGCCTCCCGGAAGAAGCGCTTCCGCACGGAGCTGCTGTCATAGTCATATTTCTGCAGGGAAAGAGAAGGGTGGAGGGCGCTGAGTCAGTCGGCTCCCCCAGCCCCTAGCAGGAGGATGAAAGGCCAGTGATCTGAACTGAGCCTCAGCGCCCCCATTTGTACAAAAGGGTGAGTAGCACCTGCTATAGGAGCAGCAAACCTAGTGCCAGCCGGGGGGACTGGGCTTCAGGGTCAAGGTTGGGGACGGGGCCCGCTCACCTTCAGCACCCGCTCCAGGATCCGCTGGATGGACTTGCACAACTCCTCCTTGGTGGGCCCCTTCCCCAGCTCCTGGTGCAGGAGGGTCTCAAAGGTGTACACGGCGTTGTCCATTTGCTGTGGGGCACACCATGGACTCATGAAGGCCCCGGAGTGACCGCAGCCCGTTCCTGCATGCCTCCAAGGGGCTCAGCCAGCTGTCCCAGGCCCACCCGGCGGGCGGGGAGCCCTGTGTGCTCACTCACTGGGCTCACGCCCTCACATTGTTAGTGCCTACTGTGTGCTGGCACAGTGCTGGGCACCAGAGCCAGCCCCTGCCTCAAGGAACTAGGAAACAGAGGTCCTGGGCCCTGCGGGAAGGGGCTTGGGGAGCAAGGAGGGCTTCCTGCTGGAAGGGGTCTCTAAGCTGAGACCTGAAAGGTGAGTTCAAATTAGCCAGGTGAACAGAGGGACAGGTGTTTCAAACAGATGGGAGAGCACGTGGGGCTGAGCGTGGGTGCAGGGCAGCACATGGGGAGGGTGGGGCCGGACAGTGGGGGCTGTCCCAGGAGATGGGGACTCCTGAAGGGTGAGGGGTGTGGGGTGTGCTGGCACAGCAGCCTCTGGCGTACCTCACGCATGTGGATCTGGGCTCGCTGCTTGAACACGGACGTGCTGGACACGTCAAAACGCTGCTGCAGCCCATCGAGCCGCAGCGGCTCCATTTTCTCGTAGCAGCTCTGCATCTTCAGGGGGTGGTACGCCAGCTGGGACAGCTTCTCCATGTACTGCAGGGGCAGGGGGGTGTGGAACCTGAGCTGGGGTCGTCTGAGTAGCCGGGCATCCCCCGCAGACCCACACCTTGCCTGGGCCCTCGGAGTCGAGGCCCTGGGGCTGGCCCTGACACCGGGGAAGGCCACCGGGGATGGAGGGCCCGAGAGAGAAGGGGTGAGCATCTGAAGGCAGGCGGCACGGGGCCCAGCGCACCACCTGGGTGCTGGGAGAAGGTTCTCATCCCCCCGGAGCAGCACTGGTGACCTTGGGCAGGTACACCCTCTCCGAGCCTCAGGTTCCTCAGCCTCAAAGTCAGATGGCTTCCCATGATCTCTAAGGCCCTTTTAGGCTCTCAAATTCCGTAAGTAGTAGTATCTGTTGGCTCTCCGATTCGAGGTATGGAAGAAGAGGCTAAGATTACAGGATCAATTCTATCAGCACCTGACAACCTTGTGGGGCTCTGGGCAGCCAAGTGCCCTAATACGGGGTCTGTGGAAGGCCACCCACCCCGAGAACCAGCTACCTGAGGAGCAGTGGGAGAGCTGGGCTGTCTGTGGGACCCAGGAAATGGTGCACACGCATCCAACCCTTCCCTGGCAATCACGCCGCCCGTGTCTGGGGCCGGCCTTTCCCTCCTCCCTTCCTCTCCTTCCCTCCCTCCCTTCTCTGTTAAGTTCGTTCATAGTGTAGCAACCTGCTTGGCTTACAAAGGCTGGTGGCACAGGGTTAAGCTCCCCTCACGTTCCCTCATGTACTCAGCCCCTCAGACCCTGTTTCCGGGCTACGCTGGGAGGGGAGGGGAGCGGGGCAGCCCTCCCTGGGTCACGGTGAGGGCGTGACAAGGACAGATCAGACCCAATCCCTGGAGGGGCTCCCCTCCCCCCGGGATTGGGGCGGCCTTACCTCACCCAGCTTGTCAATGCCACCCTCGTTGATGACGTTCAGGTTCATGTCGGTGACTTCCTTGAAGAAGACGTCCCGCACCTCGGTGAAGCCCTGGCTGGTGGGCACCATGAGGGCCTCCAGGATGGACGGGATGTAGGGCTGGACGTGGTTCCGGACGCACACCTCCGCCTTGGGGAGGATGAAGCCTGCGCCCGGGGGAGCTGGTTAGCTGCTGTCCCCCGGGAGCGGCTCCCAGCCACCCTAGACCCTGAGGCGAGAGGCGAGCTGTTGGGTTGTTTTTTTGTTTTTTTTTTTAAAGAAAATGGCAGCAAACACTGATTCTAGAGAGAGTAAAGACAATAAATCCATGGAGCCAAATGACAGGGTCTTCTGAGATTGGACCCCGATATTTCTGAAACGGTGATGGCAAGAAACTAAGGGAACTGATAGTCTAAAGGTGCTGGCAGTTTTCTGCTGAGCTAGAGGCAGAAATGCACATCTTTGAGGATCTTGCTCAGTTGTTTTTTTTAAAAAATGGGAAACACTTAAGTTGATTCAATGAGCCTCTGGGTTTTACAAACACTGAGCCCTACCCTGCCCTGGAGTGGCGTGGCCTGGCTCAGTGTGACCAGGTAAAAGGTTGTGTCCCTGGGAACAGGGACCGTCTTCAGGACATTCCGATCCTAGGGGGTTTTGACGTCCTTCCCTCTCCTCTGCCCAGCCAGCCTTGTTTGTCCCACAGAGTAAATGGCAACTCTCGGTGCCCTATCCACTCAGTGAATACAGCCGACGAAGAGTGACTCGTGGGCCACTGACAACTCTGACCGATGCATTATGGTGACAAGGAAGCGAAAGGGTCCCATCTGGCCGAGAACAGGAAGGAGCACAAACTGACTTGGAAAAGTTCGACGTGGTGACAGTGAGTCATCACAAGTTAAGCTAATCGGCCACAGAGAGGTGCAGCAGGGTTGGAGCTCCTTGACAAACGCTGAGAGCTTCGAGATCTGGGTTTATAGAGATATCAGCCAAAGCCAGCTGCAGGGGCTGGGAAAACCGTGGCTCGGGCTTGACTTTGATTTTTTTTAAAAATCAGCGAATGAGGTCATGGCTGTGAAATGCACATGGACCTTTGAATTAGACGGGAGGGCCGGTGGTGCCAGCAGGTCCGCCCACCAAAGGCGGGCAAGGCGAGCGGCCTGCCTACCTCGGATCTTGCTGGCCAGGTGCTCCTTGGAGGTGATGATCTGGTCCATGTCGGTGCGAATGACCGCCTCCATGGCCGGCCGGGCCAGCTGCAGCTTGGACAGCACGGCCTCAAACTGTGCCTTGGCCTGCTCGTATACAATGCGGTACACGGCGTCTGAGATCTGCGGGCAGACATGCAGCATCAGTCCCGGGCCGAGGGTGCCGGTCAGCTTTGGGCCTGCAGCCCCTGCCCCCAAGCCCAGGCCACCCACCTGGATCCACTGCCGCTGTCGCTCCTGCGGTTTCCCCTTCAGCCGTGGGGCGAGCTCCACCTTCAGCTCAGGGCCCAGCTCCTCCATCACCAGGTTGCTCAGGATCTAGGACCAGGAGGCAGAGCCGGGGCAGGGGTTGGAGCGTGGCCGGGTACCCTCATCTCCACGTTCCATCAAGTCCGCCCACTCAGGCCCCTACCTCCTTGGGGTCTGGCCCTGTGCTCCATGTCTGCAGTGCCCTCTCTCCCGGGTATCCTTCCCACAGGTCTCAGCTTATCTGCTTGGGTGTCCTGCAGGATCCTCGGGCTCGGATCACACCTTAGGGCCTTTGCACATGCTGCCTTCCTGTCTGGAGTACCACGCCCCTCCCCGCCTTGGCCGCGCATAGAAGTATGTGTGTGTTCATTTGTCAAATGTCTGTTTCTCGCACTAGACAGAGAATTCCATGAGGTCCGGGGCTACATTCCTGCTGTTCACGGTGGCGTCAGGGCACTTGGGCCAGGGCAGGCGCTCAGGAAATGGCTCGACAAAATAACAAGTGTCTGCACCTGCATGACCAGCCTCAGGCTCCGCCTGTCCAAACCTGAGCTTCTTGCTCTGTCCACGCCCCCAGCACCCCAGAGGCCCACCTCGGGGTCCGACCCCATCCTCTAGGCCCTGCGGTAACTTCTGCAGTCCCCCCTCCAGCCTTCCTGGTCTCACCTGCACCTCGTTCCCACACAGCATCTCCCAGGTGCCATACAGCTCCTTCGACTGGCGGTACATGCGGATGGCGTCCGTGAATGCGGGGCCCTCCACCTTGGAGTCTTCAGGGATCCCTGCCCAGGAGAGAGGAGAAGGAAGGAGAGAGGAGGTCAGCAGGATGGCCCAGGGGTCTCCACTAAGACCACCCGACTGACAGGGAAACACACACGCACGCACACCCTCACCTGCAACCCCCACCGCCCTTGTCATCCCTGAACGGGGGCCGTTACAATGACAGCAACAGGGATGATAACCCACCACCAACAGCAGCCAAGGCAGTCCTCCTCCTATACTCCTTCTCTCCTTAAGTTCTCCCAGCCAGGCCAAGACAGCGGCACTAGCAGTTAGCCTACTTCTCAGGTGTTAGGCCGCGGCCGAGGGTCCAAGGGCAGTGACAGCAGAGCCAGGGATGGAAGCCACCCCACCCTTCGAGGAGAGGCCGCCCAGAGATCCTTGTTTCCGTCCTGGTCCTGCCCCTCCCCATCCTCTCTCCATCAGGGGCCTGCACACCCTCCCTGCCAAGGACCAGACAGTAAGTGTTTTCAACTTTGCAGCAGATACTCTGCACGCGGCACACACGGAAGCAGCCGCAGACAATCTGAGAGAACGCGATTCACGACGGTGGCCGTGGGACGAGGTCTGCCACGCCCGGTTCCAGATCACTGAGCCTGACGGGGCCTCAGTTTCCCCTTCTGAACGCTGGGAGTCAGGACCCGGCCCGGCCTCACACATCACCCGGGAGACCCCCGTGGCCGCAGCACAGGCCCGGCACTTGACTTGGGCCTGCTCTTGTCGCAGTGGGCCTGGCTCGGCCACCGCTGCGTGTCCCGGTCTGACTAGAAAATACCACTTCTCTATTTTTGTTATTAGCGCTGGTGGCGGTGGCTCAGATGAGCTCACCCACCTCGCCCCTGCTGGCGGAGACCCTGCAGACTGGGTGCTGGGGAGGCAAGCTGCAGGAAGGTGCAAAAGCCGACTTGGGGAAGGACGTGGTTAAACACCTCGGAGCCCAGCAGCGGGCGGCTTCCCTGGCCACGTGCCTCCGACCGCTGCATCCCCGGGGCGGAGGGAAGGGAAATGCAGTTTGTGCCTCTGAAACCCTGGCTTCCACGGCGATGACTACAGGCTGAGTCACTGCCGCAGAGAAAAAGCCCCTCTCTGGCGTGCAGAGGGCTCCTCCCCTCCCACGTGCGGCTGACCGCAGGAATCACTGCCTGTCAGAGCCAGAAGGGAGCTTGGCGTTGGGGAAACTGAGGCCCAGCCCCCAGCCCTGCAGTGGCAGCAACCTAGACTGGGGTGGGGGCGGGGGAAATCTCACCCCTGCGCTTCAGGGACCTGACATCAGGCGGGAATGACTGGAGCAGAGCAGGGCTGTTCCAGCCCGAGCACCACGCAGAGCCCCTGGGTGGGTGCTGCCCACCTAGGCCAGGAAAGAAACCTCCTCGAGTTCTCGGGAGGGGCACAGTCCCCCAGAGACCAGGGCTGGCCCAGAAAATCCAGGCCCTGCGTTCCCTGCAGCCTCTCCCACCTCAGGGCATTCATATCCTACAGGCAGCGGTCAGGGGTGCCAGGCTGGCGCTTTCCAGGTGGGAAGGAGGTGAGGCAGAAGGTGGGGCCAGCGGGGGGCGCCTCAGGAAGGCTCCAGTCTGCAGGCCTGAGCTACTCCCAGGAGCCTGGCTGCTGGTGGCGGAATTGTGTGTCCCCTCCCCTGCGTTCGGGGGGCTGAAGCCCTAACCCCTAGCACTTTGGAATGTGGCTGTATTTGCAGATAGGGACTTAAGCGGTAATTAAAGTAAAATAAGGTCATTAGTCTAGGCCCTAATCCAGTATGACTGGTATCCTTATAAAAAGAAAATTTGGACACAGAAAACGTTTCGCCCTCAGAGGGGGGACCGTGCGGAGACACAGGGGGAAGGCCGCCTGCTGCAGGGCAAGGAGAGAGGCCTTAGAAAACACGCCTGCTGACACCTTGACCTTGGACTTCCAGCCTCCAGAGTTGAGACAAGATTAATTTCTATTGTTTAAGCCACCCTGTCTGTGCAACTTTGTTATGGCCACCAGAGCCCACCAAGACCCTGACCCTGGGCTGAGATCTCGAGATCTTACACACATTCCCTCCTCCCTGGTCCTGTGAGGAATGGCTGTCCTCAGCCCCACTTTCCCCAGTGAGAAGAGAGGCCCAGAGCGGCAGCTGCTGGCACAAGGAAACAGCACCAGAGCTCGGACCCGAGACCCGCTGACAGGGGCCAGACCTGGAGACGTCCTGCCTGGGGGGGTCCTCAGGGTCAGGCTGAGAAAGGAAATGACATTCCTCAGTCCTGGGCAGCAGACAGGAAGAGGCCTTGACCTCTGCACCCCAGCCCACCCTGAGGGCTCAGCTCAGTGCCCCAGCTGCCACTTGCCACCCCCAGCTGCTCCAGGAATGCAGGATGTGAGGGGGGGCCTGGGATGAGCTGGCGTCTACCCAGCCTGGCCTCCTTCCCCACTCACACCCGCCTGCCCCTCTCCCCCCCCACTTCCTGGCAGCCCCCTGAGCAGAGCAAGCAATTGCAGGCTCCACAGATTCCGAGCTGAGGAAGCAGAGAACTTTCCCACAGCCCTCTGGGTGGAGGAAAGGCTCGTCTAAAACCAGCCTCTCGGCTCCGGAACCCCTCCCAGCACTCTTCCTGGCCTCCCCTCCTTCCCTGGGCACAAACATCCAAGGGGCGGCCCTCGGCCCCCCAGCTGGGCACTCACTATGTGCCAGGCACGGGCCGCACGCTCTATCCGAAACAGCTCATTCACTCCTCACGACAACCCCACACTGTGCACAAAGGGGACCCACGCGGTGACCCGCTCCCCACCTGCTCCTGTCCCCACCCCCCACCTGGCCTGGGGTCAACCTGCCAGGTCAGCCATTAGCCTCAGAAACCTGAAGAAGGTGGAGCTGGGCCAAGCTGGGGGCGGGGGGTGGAGCGAAGAAGGGAGGAAGAAGGGAGGATGCCCAGGCCAGGCAGCCCAAGCCCAGATGGCCTCCACCCAGTCCTGGCCTCACCGCCCCCGGGGGACCTGGGAACAGGAGGCCCTTTGTGGGCGGCAGGGCCCAGCCCAGGTGGCAGGGGTTGGCCCGGCTGAAGACCTGGTTCCTCCGCCGGGCAGATTCCAGACAGGGCAGAGGTGGCCCTGGAGGGCTGAGAGTATGAGTGGGGTGAGCTCAGGCGCCACCTCTGTGTGGGGCTGAGTCCAAGGGCGTCTGGCTGCCAGGCTGGGTGGGGGCAGGCGCAGCTGCCCCAGGGCCAGGCCACTAGGAAGGCGGGTCGGGGTCCAGGACAGGGCCATGCCTCCCCCAGGGCCCTCCCCTCCCCTCAGGAGACGATCACAAGCCTTTTTGATCAAACTCCTTAGAGCCCTATAAGGCTCTCTTGACCCCAGTGTCCCCTGCAGCCATGTTTCAGGTCACCAAGTCAGGGCCTCCTCTAAACTGCTCCTGCCTCTGGACCACCCCTCATGCAGCTGCTCCCTCTCTCTGGAACTCTCCTCCCTCCCCTGGAGGACGACTCATCCCTCAGGTCTCAGCTGAACCATCAGCCTCCTCACGGAGCCGTCCTCACTCATTTGCTGGACCAGTGCCCCCCAGTACATTCACACCCTCAAGGCGCCCTGGGGGGCTCCGCCCCTGCGCCCAGCACAGCTGTGACTCATCGCCCCTGGTATCATCATCTGTTTCACATCTGTCTCCCCCACCAGGCTGCCAGCAGCTCGGGGGCCGGAACCACGTCTTCCTCCC